>CAJQZJ010000335.1:752361-799379 GCA_907164525.1 Lophiomys imhausi | reverse complement strand
TCCCCCCCCCCCCCCCCCCCCGAGACAGGGTTTCTCTGTGTAGCCCTGGCTGTCCTGGACTCACTTTGTAGACCAGGCTGGCCTTGAACTCACAGAGATCCACCTACCTCTGCCTTCCTAGTGCTAGCCTTAAAGGCATGCACCACTATGCCTGGCAGGAGATCCTATTTTGAAAAACAGAAACAAACAAATTCAGTAGAAATGTACTTAGGAGGAGTGTCTTAGTTACAGTTTCTACTGCTGTGATGAAAAAATCATGACCAAAAGCAACTTATGGAGGAAAGGGTTTTTTTTTTTTAATTTTTTTAATTTTTTGGTTTTTTGAGACAGGGTTTCTCTGTTTAACAGCTCTGGCTGTCCTGGACTCACTTTGTAGACCAGGCTGGCCTCGAACTCACAAAGATCCGCCTACCTCTGCCTCCCAAGTGCTGGGATTAAAGGCGTGCGCCACCACCGCCCGGCTCGGAAAGGGTTTATTTTGATTATACTTTTAGGTAATAATTCATTACTGAGGGACGTCAGGACAGGAACTCAAGCAGGGGATGAATCTGGAGGCAGGTACTGATGCAGAGGCCATGGAGGGTGCTGCTTATTGGATTGCTCTCCATGGCTTATTCAGCCTGCTTGCTTGCTTGTTTTCTTTCTTTTTATTGATTTTTTTTTTTTTGTGAATTTTACACCATGCACCCAAGTCCCACTCATCCTCCCATTCCTCCATATCTGCCCTCTGCCCTTGCACCCCCCCCAAACAAACAAACCAAAAACATCTCACAGTGGAAGCTGCAGTGTGTCACACAGGATACTCTTTTGCCCAAAAGCTTTTCTTGCAAATAATCATTGCAATAAGTCATTGGTCTGGCTTGAGGCATCTGGCTTTTGTTACACTATCAGTACAGGATCCTTACTAGGACTCTTGGATATCCTGTTGTTGCTCTATGTCATGGATGATTTTGGCAGCTTTGGTTCTGGAGGACCAGCTCCTTCATGTGCTCCAGCAGTTCATAGATGAGGTAGATGTTGGGTTAACTCAAAGCTCTGGATCTGTGCCTGGGTAGTAGCTGAGTTAGTCAGCTTGGCAACTCTGCTATGCTCACACCACCTGGGCTAGCTGTCCATTACTGCCCAGGTGAGGGGTGGGGCCAGCTCTTCTGCGTGCTTCAGTTGACAAGGGGTAGGACCAGCTCACCTACTCATGCCCTTAGGAGCCAACTCTCTCTCACTGCCCAAGTGAGGGGCAGGCCAGTCTGCCACCAGGGTCAGTTCTACTGCGCTGCCAAGGCTAGGGGTGGGGTCGTCTCTCCTGAGCCCACACCACCTCTTGGCCAGCTCTCAGGCATTCACACCCTAGGGGTGGCTCACTTGCACCCACCGCACAAGGGCCATATCTACTCTGCTGCCTATCAGCCTGCTTACAGCCCAGGGATGGCACTGCCTACAATGGGCTGGGCCTTGGCCACATCAGTCATTAATTAAGAAAATGCCCTGCAGCAGTGGTTCTCAGCCTTCCTAATGCTTTGACTCTTTAATGTAGTTCCTTATGTTTTGGTGACCTGCAACTATAAAACTATTTTCACTGCTACTTCATAACTGTGATTTTGCTACTGTTATGAATCATAATGTAAATATCTGTGTTTTCCGATGGTCTTAGGTACCCCTGTGAAAGAGTCTTTTGACCCCCAAGGGTCTCGAACAGGTTGAGAACCACAACCGTACAGAGTTGTATAAAGCTGGATTTTATGGAGACACTTTCTCAGTTGAGGTTCCCTCTTCTCAGATGACTCCAGTTTATGTCAAGTTGACAAAGTAGCCAGCACAGCCGGGCGTGGTGGCACATGTCTTTAATCCCAGCACTTGGAAGGCAGAGGCAGGAGGATTTCTGTGCGTTCAAGGTCAGCCTGGTCTACAGACTGGGTTTCAGGACAGCCAAGCCTATACAGAGAACCCTGTCTCGATAAACAAACAAACAAACAAACAAACAAACAAACAAACAAAAAAGCCAGCACAAGTAGTCTGGAAGAATATATATTCAGCACTTCACAATAGTTCTCTGAGGGAAGGTAACACATTACTTTGTTCTGGACTGATTGGAAGTTTTTGTGATGAGCATCCATTCTTTTTTTTTTTTTTCTTTTTAATACTTTATTGATTTTATGTGAGTGCTCTGCTGCTTGTATACCTGTGGGCCAGAAGAGGGCATCAGATCACATTACAGATGGCTGTGAGCCACCATGTTGGTGCTGGGAATTGAACCAGGGTCCTCTGGAAGAGCAGCCAGTGCTCTTAACTACGGAGCCATCTCTCCAGCCCCCCATTATTTATTCTTAGTAAAATTCTGGAAGCATACTGTCTTGCCTTTTCTAATTGCTTCCCATGGCGTACTCTTAACTCACCCCCACTCTGACTCTCTGGATGCAGTTGCTCTTTGGCTGCTTGGAATACGCACATGCAGATGCCCAAGCCTGAACCTCTGCTTGAAGACTAACTTAGAAACTACCATTTCTGACTTTCCTTTCTTCATCTAAGTGGAATTTGGTGTATTGTCTCTATGCCCCCATAGCACTCCATGCCTATCTCACTTTTCTGCATTTTGATTCACTTTATGAAGTAGAGTTGTTGCTGGGTTTGTTAGTACCCTTTCCCATGTTTGGCTGACACCAAAATACTTACCCTTACTTGCCTACTTAACTGTTGTTTATCTCTTTGCCTGTCTTCCTGTCTTTTACACATCAAAGATTGCCTTTGGAGAACAGGGATCACATAGTGTTACCCTGCCCCTTTCCAGCCTTTACATATAGGACCTGCTGTGTGTGTTCCATTTGAAATCTATATTTCAAGAAACACTTGCATGGTTGAGGGTATAGCTGGATTTTACTAGAGGTCCATTCACATTCTTTGTTCCATGTCTTTATCTGCATCACATCAGTCTAGAAGTGGGACTCCCTTTTCCTTTATATTACTTTTCTGTTTGTTTTTGATGTATCTTGAAGCAGTATAGAACTTGGCCTCCTTGTTAGGTTTCCCGCAAACAAGAATGAGACCAAAATATTCACAAAACTGCTTTCATGCTAAAGGTCTAGGGTGGGGAGGATGTTTTTTTTTTTTGGTTTTTCGAGACAGGGTTTCTCTGAATATCTCTGGCTGTCCTGGACTCACTTTGTAGACCAGGCTGGCCTCGAACTCACAAAGATCCGCCTGCCTCTGCCTCCCAAGTGCTGGGATTAAAGGCGAGCGCCACCACCGCCCGGCTAGGGAGGATGTTTTTTTACTGCAGCAATAAAGGCACATTAAAATATAGGCATCTTTGGAGTTAAATGGCTTTTAGCTTTCTGTTACGGTTCATCCTTTCCTTCCTCTCTGGCTGCTTCTCAGCTTTTCCCCCAGAAAAGACTTCCATATCATTTTGTAAAATAATTGTCTTCCCTGGTTTCCTCTCTATGTGTGCTAGACCTGGTTTGCCTATTGCAAGGCCCAGGAGCAGAGCAGGAGCTTGAAACTTCAGGTGCTAGCTTCTGCTTCCTCCTCCGATAGTCTGTGTTGTGAATGGGAGAGGCTGTTAGCACAAAGAACCTCTTTCCCTGTCTTCCACTTAGAAGCAAGCACTACCAGTTGTTGGTTTTATTTGTTTGGTTTTTGTTTTTTTTTTTTTGAGACAGGGTTTCTGTGTAGCCCTGGCTGTCCTGGAACTCACTCTGTAGACCAGGTTGGCCTCAACTCACAGACATACACCTGCCTCTGCCTCCCAAGTGCTGGGATTAAGTCATGTGTCTCCATGCCCAGCTTGTCAGTTGTTTTAAATGTGTTGAAGATTGAACTCCCAGTCTTACATGTGTTCAGTACCCATTTCACCTCTGAGCTATACTGGAGCCTAGCTAAAATGTGGTTTGTTTGTGTTGGTTTCCTTATTCTTTGCCAGTTTGATTTTGGGGCAGGGAGGTTGAGACGGGTTCTCTCCACATAGCCCTGGCTGTCCTGCAACTCACTGTTTACACTAGGTTGCCCTTGAACTCACAGAGATCCATCTGCTTCTTCCTCCCAAGTGCTGGGGTTAAAGGCATATGCCACCATGCCGAGCTTGCCCGTTTGATCTTAATAATTACATTTTTCTGGGTCTCAGGTGTTTTTTCTTCCAGGTAGATTTGACTCTGTCAGGCTGGCTGCTGTTAACTTGGAGGCCTGTCTAGTAGTTTTCCGTCCCTATCTAAGCAATCACATTTGGTCTGCTGGTCCTGATAGTCAGCTGGGTTCAACTGTTTCCCAGAGGTGATTTGTCCTTAGGGATGAGACTTGTGACTCTGTGTGTGCTTTAGGCTAGGAGAAGGGTCCTTTAGTAGCAAACATACTCTGTTGTGAGGTAGAATATAGAACTAGAGAATTGAAGATTTTCCAGAGTAGATCATAATTGGACATAAACTTTAATTTTATTTAATTTTGGTTTTTAATGTGTGTGTGTGTTTGAGAGGGTATGCAACAAGATGCAGGTATTCATAAAGGCTAGAAGAGGGTGTTGGATTCCCTAGAGCTGGAGTTACAGGGAGTTGTGAGCTACCAGATGGGGATATTGGAGCTGAACCTTGGTCTTCCAGAAGAGCAGCATGTGCTCTTAAATGTAGAACCATTGGTCCAGCCCTATTTTGTTTGGTTTTCAGACAGTGTCTGTCATAGACCAGGGTGGTCTTGAATGGCCTATGAATTCAAGCCAAGGACAGCCCTTAACACTTGCTCCTTCTGTCTCCAAGTACTTGGCCTTTTCACTTTATGTGACTCAAACCCAGGACTTTGTGCATGCTAAGCAGGCACTCTGCCAGCTCAGCCACATCCCACGCCTAAACACACATTGTGCCTGATGTGTTTCTTGTCCCCTCAGCTTACTTCTGAGCTCTGGTGCTGCTGACTTTCCTTGGGAATTGACTGTCTGCTGATGGACTGTGCAGTCTAGGGTTGTGCTCACATTGCATTTTTACCTTTCACCTCATTGAAGAGCCGTGTGGGCCAGGAGTAGTGGTACATTTTGTGAATTCTAGGCGAACCTGGGCTGTATAGCAACCCCCCTCCCCCCCAAAAAAAATCCAAAACTGGGTTCTGGACAGATGGCTCAGCAGTTAAGAGCTGAGCTTGTTTCCCAGCACCCTCATGGCTGTAAGAGCTGAGCTTGTTTCCCAGCACCCACATGGCTGTTCACACCATCTGTAACTGGAGTTACGGAGAGCCAGTGCTCTCTCTTTTGGCTCTGGGCACTGAAATCATATAGTGCACAGGCATATATGCAGACAGAACAACCATACACAAAATAAATTTTAAAAATTCAAGCCCCAAAACCCCAGCAGTTTGAGCTCTTACTTCACCACGTGCAGGGAATTTTTTTGTTTTGTTTTGTTTTTCTTTTGTGAGACAGGGCTCCTGTAGCCTATACTGGCCTCAGACTTGCTATGTAGCTAAGGCTAGTCTTGAACCCTCCTGCCTCCATCTCCCTAATATAGGGGTTATAAGCATATGCACTACCTACCCTGCCTGGCTTGCTTGGGGAGTTTCTCAGTTTCATTACTCAGATTCTCAAGAACAGGATATGAGTATTTCTAAGGCTATAGTCAGTCAGCTTGTTCTTCAGAAATAGCCAGCCCCACCTTCCCATAGGCTCATGTGCTTCTCTGAGGAAGACGTGTATTCACTGGATTTTCCATCGGGGTTGCCCTTAGTCTCTTCTCTTCTCTTTTAGCATTATGGGGCCCTTCTGACTACTCTTCTGTCCTAAAGTATTAGTTTTGGTCCTTTATGGCCTACACTGTTTTTTACTGCCTCCCACAGTAAGCCTGTCTCAGCGGTGTTCTTCCTCTTCCCTCAGAGTGTGTCAGCCTGGGAGTTCCTCCTCACATCTTACAAAGCCTTTATTTTACCCTTTTACCTCTGGGGACAAGTCACTAATAGGGAAATACCTGGTGTCAGGGATGAGCCAGGGGCGTTTTGTCTGAAAGATAGGAGCTCTTCATTATGGTTTGGAGGAAAAGTCAAAATTTGATGTTCCAGTCCCTACCATGGAAGGGTTCCATAATTGTTTCTGGTCTCAAGTGAATTAATAGATATGCCACACCCTAGTATTTGAGAGGCTCATCCTTGCATCTAAATTTCACTTTTTATCAGATTATCATGTCTCTTTTTGCCTCCATCTTTTGATCTGTTTGACCTCCCCCAATACTTTTAATTCCTTTCTGTACTTCTATAGACGATTGATCCTTTAGGAATTATTTCAGTGGGGTTAGTTTTGTCCACCAAGGAAGAGGAGGAAACTCTGGGCTGTTAACTGTATTCAGGCAACAGCATGACACCACCCTCTGATTCAGAATGTTGTTCAGAGTTCAGGATCAGCCTGTGTAGGGAGTGGGTGGTTCCATCACTCTAGGGTGTGTGTGTGTGTGTGTGTGTGTGTGTGTGTCTTAGAATGACTATCTGTAAAAAACATGTTGTGGGAAGGTAATTTGTATGATTGCAGAATCATGCTGGATTCCCAAGGGTAAATTTTTGTCATCTTTTATTTAGGAGGATAGGAATATGAATCTTTCTTACTTCTTTTTAGTTAAATCTGTTTTCTTGGCTTTTGTAAAAGTTTGTTTATTGGCTTGGAAACTACCTAATTTCAAAGGAAGATAAAACCTCTGTTTTAACTGACATTTTTTTTTTCATTTTCTTTTGGATTTTCGAGACAGGGTCTCTCTGTGTAGCTCTGGTTGTTCTTGAGTCCATTTGTAGACCAGGCTGGCCTTGAACTCACAGAGATTCTCCCTGCCTCTGCCTCCTGAGTGCTGGGATTAAAGGCATGTGCCACCACTGCTTGGTTGCTATTTTTTCTTTTAAGCAATATTTTCCCAGCACTTAATCTTTAATTATAAATATCTTCACAACTTTTTTTTTCTTTTAAAAAACAAGGTCTCACTTTGTAGCTCTGGCTGGCCTGCTATGTAGACCAGCTGACCTTAAATTCACAGAGCAACTGTCTGCTGAGTGCTATAAAGGCACGGGCCACCTTGCCCAGCTGATTCTATTCATCATCATTGTCTGCAGGATAACTTATGCTAGTAAGTGTTCTTTTGCTTTCTTTTTTTTTTGTTTTTTTGTTTTTTTGTTTTTTTGAGACAGGGTTTCTCTGTGTAACAACAGCTCTGGCTGTCCTGGACTCTGTAGACCAGGCTGGCCTCAAACTCACAGAGATCCGCCTGCCTCTGCCTCCCGAGTGCTGGGATTAAAGGCGTGTGCCACCATGCCCAGCTCTCATTTGCTTTCTTTTTCCTCTTTTTTTTTTTTGGCTTTTCAAAACAGGGTTTCTCTGTGTATCCTTGGTTGTCCTGGAATTTTCTCTGTAGACCAGGCTGCCAGACTGGCCTCAAACTCACAGAGATCTGCCCTGCCTGCCTCTGCCTCCTGACTGCTGGGATTAAAGGCATGAGCCACCACACTTGGCTCTTTTTCCTCCCCTCCACCCCCCATGAGACCGGGTTTTATCCCAATCTTCCCTGAAATTCTTGGCAATCATTGACCTTTGCCTCCTAGGATTATAGTGTGAGGCACCACACCTGGTTTCCCATTCTTTTTGTTCTCTAAATTCTGTGTATCTTCTTAGTCCTTAGTTCAACTCAAATCTCTTTTCTCTACAAAGCTAGTAGATTTTGGTTACATAAGACCATCTCTGACCTTGGCCTTCTGTGAGCATTTGGGAAACCTTTGGGTACTAGGTATGCATGTGTTGCACATGCATACATTCAGGCAAAACATACATTAAAAAAACAAAACCCTTGGGGGGAGAATGAAAGGTCAGAAGAGGTCATTGTTTCCCCTGGAGCTGGAATTACAGATGGTGGAGACAAATTCCAGCTCTCTATAAGAACAGAGAGGGCTCCTAACTGCTGAGGAACCTGTCCAGTGTCCCCTGAAAGAGTCTTTGAAGCAAGGTTTCCCCTAATGCTCACACGACTCAATGCATGTGTAAAAAGGTATATTATCAGCCGGGCGGTGGTGGCGCACGCCTTTAATCCCAGCACTTGGGAGGCAGAGGCAGGCGGATCTTTGTGAGTTCGAGGCCAGCCTGGTCTACAAAGCGAGTCCAGGACAGCCAGAGATATTCAGAGAAACCCTGTCTCGAAAAACCAAAAAAAAAAAAAAAAAAAAGTATATTATCTAAATAAGATGTATATTGCCCCTAGGTTATTTATTTGTTCTATGATCATAAATACAGGAATTTTAGCTTTATGCCCCACCATAACTTGTTTCATTAATCTTATTTCCTCCTAGTGCTTATTCAGATGTATTAATTTTCCCTGATAGACCATCATGCCCAGCTTCTTTTCTGTCCCAACTACTCTTTGCCTACTAACCTGCAGTTCCCAGGCATCCATGGTTTGACTGGTTAGAGACTGATAGTGCACTTTTTCTTTGTTTTTTTTTTCTTTTGTTCCTTACTCCCACTGGAGCTCTTCACCCCTCAACTTGTGACCTCAGTTTATACTGCACACCCTTTGCTTGCTGTTATGTTGATTTTGACACACGTAGAACTCAGAAATAGACAAAGGCTTTCCCTTCCCTATTTAATTCCTCCCCATATCCTTTTCTTTATGGGTGTGGAAACTGAGAACCAGAAAGGTAACTTGCCCATGATCTTAAAGATAGAGACTGGTGGAGGCTGCAAAGGGGTCCCTCTCCCTCTTTTCCCCTTCCCTGCTTCTCCAGCAGAAGCATTTCTACTTGCCAAATACCATAGGGTAGGGAAACTTGACTGGGTTCTTTAGTGAGATGTCCCCTGTGTAAGACTCTTATCCTCTTTCCAGCACAATGATTGTTGTTTTCCTCTGTCCTTTCTTTAGTTCACTCCCTTGACAAAGACAGAGAGCCTGCCACTTAGCCTTATCAAGCTGGCTGTGCTGGCATGCATGTATGGTTTGTGTCTGGAAGCTTGAGGACCCCAGTTCTTTTGTCTAGACAGTGTATAACTCCACATCTTATAATCCTTAGGACAGCTTCTCAGTTTAGTAACTACCAGAGGGAAGTGTGAGGTCTCAAAAGTTGTGTGCCTGGTGTGGTCCTTCCTGCTTGTCTATAATTCTAGCACTTTGGAGGTGTAGGCAGGAGTATGAGAAATTCAGGGTCAGTCTTGACTACATAATGAGTTCAGAGCTAACCTGAGCTACCCGAGACTGTCTCAAAAAATACTCAAAATAAGCTGGCCATAGTGCTATATGCCTTTAATACAAGCACTTGAGAGGCAGGGGCAGTTGGCTGATCTCTGAATTGGAGACCAACCTGGTCTATATAATAAGTTCCAGGACACCCAGAGGTACAAGTAAGACCCTGTCTTGGGGCAGCGGGTGAAAGGGAGAGACTTTAAAAAGAAGAAAAGAGTTCTGGAAGTTGGAAGACCTGCCACCTTATCCTCTCTGGGTCTCTGTTTCCTGTTCTATAAAATGAGGATTGAATCCATTTGGTGGTTCTTAAGGTCTCTCCTTTACTGTTTCATTTAAACTGTTAAGCCACAATTGAAAGACCACAGTAAGGCAGTGTAATTATAATTAGGCTTAGAAGGTCATAGAGGGGGAGGGAAGAGCAGTTCTTACCCAGAGGATCATCCTTTCATTGTGCTTCTCTGATGTTTCCAGAATTCAAGTGACAACCCTTGTTTTTCTGTGCATTGCCATTTCAAGCCTATAATCTTCTTGTATCTCTGTGATCTTGTGTTTACTGTTTGACAGCCATGGTGCAGAATTCACATTTCATTGTGCTGTTTTTGCACTTGAGGGAGTTTAAGTGGATCACAGCTGGTCTCTGGAGAGAGGGAGGGCTGTGTGTGTAAGGTGGGGGGCTGTTGGAGCTCTAGTTTTGTTTTTTAAATCTCCAGTGTCATTTTTTTGCTGATTTTAGTTAAAAAATGTCCTCTGAGCCTTGTGGATTTGTGACATGACCTCTCTTCTCATTTCCTTTACTTGAAGCATTTCACCTTGAGAGGGAAAAATAAGGTTTGTGGATGACTTCCCTGTGCAAGAGGAAGTGAATAACAGCCTCTTATTGATTGATTTCTTTCCAGTGAGGAGTGGAAGCTGAGTTGCTGCCAGGATCATCACTTCACCTCAGATCCACTGGTTTGCCTTTCATTTTCTGAAAAGACTTAAAAAGGTTGAAAGTTCTTTAAGAATTCTTAAAAGGAAGACAGGAAACAGATCCGCCTCTTGCTGCCTTTGCTTCTCCTCCTGCTTCCACTCTCCTGTATCTATTGCTCTGCCATTATTTAGAAATGGGTTAGAATTTCAGGACTTCTCATGAGCTTGCTGTTTGGTTCTGCTTTGGTGAGGGTATGCATGAGACAGTTGCTCACAGTGTATAGAAGAGAAATCTGAGACCTGGCAAGGTTAGATAGTTGTCCAGAGTCCTACTTATTAATAAAGTGCTAGTGGATCTTGAATTTAACAACACTTACTCACCTACCTATCCCCAGGGACCATCACATGGGACAGCCCATCCTGGGGACTAGTGGAACTAGGATTTTGGAAAGCACAAATCACCAGTCATTTCCTTAGCTGGTGAGGAAGGGATTAGACCCTGGGCATGAGGTTAAAAAGGAGAGAAGGAAGGAAGGAGCTCATGGACCTGGTCTCTTCTAGAAGGTGCTAACTTAACTTGTGCCTTCTTTGTTCCTCTCCTCCCATCTTCTCCCTGAATCCCCAACTGACTCTGTAGGCCAGGCTGGCCTCAAACCTGCCTTTGCCTCCTGAGTGCTGGGATTAAAGGTATGTGCCACCAAGCCCAGCTTCTCTCTTTTAAATCCATCCTGGGAACAGAACTCAGGGCACTAGGTTTGCATGCCAAATGCCTTTACTCACTGAGCCATCTCTCTGGCCCTCTTCTCCCTTTTTTGACAGAGTGTCACTGTGTAGTCCAGGCTAGCCTGAGACTTGTGGCAATCCTTCTGCTTCTATCTCCTCAGTGCTAGAATTATAGGCATGTGCTATCACAGTTATCGAAGTTTGCTTCTGCAGAGCTAGGCAAGTGATGAGTCAGCATCCCCTCTGTTGCCTTAGGGAGCAAGTTTCTACTGGCATGGACTAGTTGAGAGGCAGAGCTGCTCTGCTGCTATGAGGCAAATAGCAGGTTGTTGCTCAGGGGGATGTACTTGTATCTAAGAAAAAGGGCCTTGTGTGTGGGTGCTATCCCCAGATGCCATTGAGCCCTGGGGTGGAAGTTGCCTCCTTTGAAGTATGCAACTTTATGTAGTCCAGGCTGGCCTGGATTGAAGGCTCCTCCATCCTCAACCTCTTGAATACTGGAATTATAGTAAGAATTAACTATCCTGCCAAATTTATGTGGTGATCAAACAAAGGGCCTTATGCATGTTAGGAAATCACTACTAGCTGAGGTACATCCATCCTTAGTCCTAGCCTATTTATTTTTGACAGCAGCTTTTGGATTCTGAATTCTATATGCCTTCCTAAGCCTTCCAGGCAGCTGTAATGTCACCTAAATTTGGGGAAAGGTATCTGTTTGCATTTGACATGCGTTTCTAAATGTGGCTACCCTAACCTCTCACAGGGTCTCATATAGAGCACTGTGCTCAGGGTCTAACTAGGACACTGTGAAACTTAACTAAATATTTAGCAGGGTGAGGATACTGACCAGCTGCCTCAGGCTCCTCACCTACCTTAACAAAAGGCTGTTGAGTGGCTTAAGTGGACATATATTTTATCATACTTGTTGAGGCTGGATGTCTAAGGTCAGGGCATCAACGCAGTTGTGGGGAAGGCGTCTTCCTGGTTTGAGGACAGCTGCCTTCTCTGTGTGCTTGTGTGGCCTTTAACTGTGTACTGGGAGCAAGAGGGTTCTTGAACCTACTTGACTAGTATGCTACTTTATGACCACCTTCAGTCTACATTACCTTCTGAAACATACACATCCATGTATGACTACGGGTGTGCACGGTTTAGACCATAGCGCCAGCCTTTCCCCAGGGGTACTCAGTGAGGAGTGCCAGGGACATCATCTTGTGGCTTCTCCCTGTCCCGTGTTGGACCAGCTTGCATGCTGGAGCCATGAGGTCTTTGTTTCCCTATCTTCTTGGCTTTTGGAGAGGGTGTGAAGGAAGAGTGGAGGATTGTGTTTCTATCTGGGGGGACACCAGTATTCTGATATGTCACTTGTATCATTTGTTTAGACTGGGGAATGAAATCAGATGGAACACAGTGGATGATCTCTTTATCAACTCATAAGATTAACCCACAGGTTTTACTGAACATTCTTCATTGCTCTGTATAAAACCCTGTGATGGCCGTGGCATGCTACATGCTCAGCCAGTGGCTACTACCTTTAGCATATTGAGAGAAGTCCTGGACCCTCATTTTTCAAATGAGGAAGCTTCATTGTGAGAAGTAAAGCAGGACTGGTGGTGAACCCTGGGGAATGACTGAAATGGGGCAGAGCCCTGGTGAGTAGAACTTTCCCCATCAACACCTGCCTTGGTTTCCAGTGGGCTTGCCTGCAGAGGTGGAGGACTCAGGGCAGAGTGCACTCCGTGCTCTGCTGTCTTGCTGACCTGCTCCTCCTCTTGGCAGGACCAACCTGGAGGCTTTGCAGAAGAAGCTGGAGGAGCTGGAGCTGGATGAGCAGCAGCGGAAGCGTCTCGAGGCCTTCCTGACACAGAAGCAGAAGGTGGGAGAACTGAAGGATGATGATTTTGAGAAGATCAGTGAACTGGGGGCCGGCAATGGTGGAGTAGTGTTCAAGGTCTCCCACAAGCCGTCTGGCCTGGTTATGGCCAGGAAGGTGAGTTTATGTGGATAAACAGCTAATTGTGTTATCAATTGGGAGCTTATGAATAGGTGAAAAAAGAGGGGGCGTTTTATGCAGTTTGATTGTGAACTTGCTGTTTGTCATACTATGGGAAATACTAACGTCTGCTACTGTGAAAATCACCATCCCCGTAGCCGGGGGAATAACAGTGGTTGAGCTTTCTTCCGATTTCTGTACTATAGGAAGGATACCTCATACATTTGTCAAGTGCGTAAAGGGGCTACTTTTTACACCCAGCCCTAGCAATTGATCTCAGGCTAAAACCGAGTTCCATGGCTTCAGTCTCGAGCTGATTCTCTTTCCTGTCCACTATTGGTTGTCTCTCTGAACACAGCTGTCCTATGTAGAGAGGCTGCATCCTTTCATATTTTCCAGCTCACCATGTTCATTCTTCTCTTCGTGTTTGTATTGTGCTATCCTTCTAGCTTTCCCAACAACATCCATCTTTGGGACCCACCTCTTGTTAATCTCTCATCAGCTGTTCCAACTCATCAATTGTCATTTGTCATACTTATTGTTTATGGCTTGACCTTATTAGATAACATTAAATGTGTCTGTCACTTGTCTCCTGGTTGGAACAAGAGACAGCGTTGAAACACATTAGGGAGAAGCCGAGATTTTGGCTAAATCAATCCTGTTATGTTCCTGAAGTCAAGGAGGTGCCCCTTGGGTGACTAAGGCTAGCCTACCTCAGTTTCGCATGCCTTAATACACAACAGCTCAATTGAACCACGTCTGGAAGGCCACACTTTCCTCATCTCTTAGCTCCTCAGGTCATTTTGGAGTAAGCCTTCCACTTAGCTTTGTTCTTCAGATGGGTGAGCTCCCTGATCATCATTTTTGGAGCCCAGACTGGAAGCACAGCTGACTCCTGGTTGCAGCTCTCTGGTGCTAACACCTGCCTGTGCATTGATATTCAGCCCTGAATTCATAGAAACTTGGCTTTAAAAAAGGCCTGTTTGGGGCTGGGAAGATGTTTCAGTGGGTAAAAGTCTGTAAGTATTCTATACAAGTATGAGTTCTCAAGTTTTAGTCCCCAGGCCCTACATAACAGCTTGATCTGTAGCGTGAGTGCATGATCCCAGCATCTCCATGTGTGGTAGGAACTTGTGGCTGAGACCAGGGCTGGAGAGATGGCTCACTGGTTAAAAGCAGCTAGCGCTCTTGCAGAGGATCTGGGTTGGATCCAGCACCTACATGTCTGCTTAAAACTGCAACTCTAGTTCCAGGTGATCCTGTGCACACATGGTGCACATACATACACTCAGGCATACACATAAAATAAATATTTAAAAAAACCCAACAAATAAAAACAAAACGAAGAGACTCTGTCTCAAACAGGTAGAAGGTGAGGATAGACACCTAAGTTTTTTCTCTGACTTCCTTATGTACACCATTGCATGAGGTTGCCTATATTCACACACATGCTTGCTCACACACATATATACATACACTTTATGCACACACACAAAAGAACCAGAGATAAATTAATATTAGTAACTTTTTAAATGATTGATTTTTTTTCCAAGTGTAGTGGTTCATGCCTAGAATAAATGTTTGAGAGACTGAGACAGGAAGACTATGAGTTCCCTGACTCAGCTACAAAGTGAGTTTAAGGCTAATCTGGGCAAGATAGTGAGATCCTTTTTCAAAATAATAGAGAGCTGGATACAGTACTTGTATGGCATTGGCAAGGTTCTGTGTTCAGTCATCAGTACCTTAAAACACAAAACCAAAAAGTGATTTCTCTTCTTACTTTTAGGACCTTAAATCGTTGAAGAAAGACTTTCTTCTTTACCCCCTTCTTTTTTTTTTGGTTTTTCGAGACAGGGTTTCTCTGTGTAGCCCTGGCTGTCCTGGACTCAATTTGTAGACCAGGCTGGCCTCGAACTCGCAAAGATCCGCCTGCCTCTGCCTCCCAAGTGCTGGGATTAAAGGCGTGCGCCACCACTGCCCGGCTTTTACCCCCTTCTTTTTTTTTTTTTTTTTTTTTTGGTTTTTCGAGACAGGGTTTCTCTGTGTATCCTTGGCTGTCCTGGACTCACTTTGTAGACCAGGCTGGCCTCGAACTCACAAAGATCCGCCTGCCTCTGCCTCCCAAGTGCTAGGATTAAAGGCGTGCGCCACCACCGCCCGGCTTTACCCCCTTCTTAAAAGCTCTCCCCTCATGTCTGTCCCTCAGCTAATTCACCTGGAGATCAAACCTGCAATTCGGAACCAGATCATCCGGGAGCTGCAGGTGCTGCATGAGTGCAACTCCCCCTACATCGTGGGCTTCTATGGGGCCTTCTACAGCGATGGAGAGATCAGCATCTGCATGGAGCACATGGTATGTAGCTATCTGTCAGCCTGGTGGCAATGGCCTGGGAACAGGCTGGCTCTGAGCTCATTGTTGGACTGGATGGTGACCAGCTCTTCCCCGGCTTCCCTGTCCACACCATAGAAGCCTTGCTGGTGCCCCCCCCCCCCCCCCCCTTAGTGTGCTGGAGACAGAATCCGGGGCCTTGTGCTAAGTGCTTTAACTCCTAAGCTAGGTCCCAGCTCCACCACTGTCTTGAAAGTTCAGAATATTCCTGACAGCCTGGTACAGAGCAGGTACTCAGTAAGTCTGTGATTGCTTAATACTGTTTGTCTTAGTTAGGCTTTATTGCTATGATAAACATCACAACCAGAAGCAACTTAGGGAGAAAAGAGTCTATTTCAATTTTCGACTCTCAGTTCATACTCCATTATTGAGAGAAATCGAGGGAGGAACTGATAAAGAGGTCTTGGAAGAGTGCAGCTTGCTGGCTTGCTCCTGATGGCTTCTTCAGCCTGTCTTCTCAAAGTAATTAGGACCTTCACTCAAGGGGTGGCACTGCCCACAATAATCTGGGCCCTCCCACATTAATCATCATTCAGGAAAATGCACCACATGCTTGCCCACAGGCCAATGAGGTGGAGGTATTTTTGCAGTTAAGGTTCCCTCTTCTAAAATGACTCTAGCTTGTGTCAACCTGACATAAAACTAGCCAGCACACCATTTCATTGTGACCTTGAGTAGACTTCCAGATCTTTCTGATTCTCAGTTTCTTCATTTGTAAAGTGGCCATGATTCTATCTGTTTGGTTGCTGTGGAGGTTAGAATGACAGATAATCCATCTGTCAGTATGCTCTCTAATTCAGAGTATGCATTCTACGAGTGCTAGCTCCTGCTGTATTCCATGGGGCTGGCAGTTCAGAGTCAGACAAGTCTGCAAACTTGATGGCTTTTGTGGTTGTTTCAGCCTGCCAGTGGCTGATGTCTCCTGTTCCCATTTCCTTTCTGACTTCTAGACCTAGACTGGCTTTCGGGATGGTGCCTGGTCTGAATGGATCTCCCCTCCTCTACCTGAGGAGTCTTTGTTGGACCCCCCCCCCCACACACACCCACCACTGTTTTGAATATCTCTTCATTTTTATGATCAAGAAGGGCCATATATACTGTTGCAGGCATCTGTCAACAATTGTCAGTGCCATTTAGAACTTGGATCCTGGAACCAACTTCTGCATGTCTAAAGGTTATAGAGAAAGCTTTTATTCCTTTTTGCTTCAACTAGAGTGCCGCTATGTTTGTGGGAAGCATGAGAACTCTTCTGGGTTGGCTGCAGGCCTTGGCCTGGTACATGGATTCCCACTTGGGTCTTAGCTGCCTCTTACCACTTTTTGGATAGGGTCTCATTATATAGCCCTGACTGGCTTGGAAGTTATGTAGATTAGGCTGACCTTGAATTCAGAGATCTACCTGGCTCTGTCTTCTGATTGCTAAGATTAAAGGCCATGTCACCAAGCTTGGCACGACTATTATACAACTTTTCCTCCTTTTTTTTTTTTTTTTTTTTTTTAAGGGTCTCTGTATGTAGCCCTGGGTGGCTTGTAAATTACTATGTGGCTTTGAAGCTACAGTGTTCCTCCTGTCTTTGCTTATTGCTTTCTGGAATGACAGGTGTGTGCCACTGTTCCTGACACTGTTGGGTGTCTCATATTCTTTGTTGATAGTCTTCTTTTTCTTTCTTAGTCGTAACCCAAAAACAGTTTTTGTGCAACTAGAAAAGGAAGAAAGTTGGGTCAATACTGATAAGCCAGAAACAGGAAGCGCCAGAGTAGCCTTCTTTCCACTTAGGTCTTGCTAAAATGTAGAAGGTGGGTGGTGGTATCACCAGTTATAATAGCAACTAGCTTTCAACTCTGTTATCACTTGCCGAGTCCTTTTCACATTATGTAAATTATTAGCCATGGTACCTTACCCTTGTGAGATGGATTGTCAAAGCTGGCAGGTTGAGATAGTAAGTAAGGTCCTGGGAGATTTTATAATTGCCTTAAATCACATAGCCAGTGAGGGCCAGAGTCTAAGCAGGTCTGCTTCCTTTGGTTTCATACTCTCCCTTCTCTGTACAGATGCTATACTTGTGGGGTTCTGCTTCTCAGCAGAGAAATAATTGGATGGACTCTTCTCTTGGATCCCTTCTCTGAGCTTACACCCTCTGTTTCCATGGTTTTGGGCACTTGTAGCCAGTCAGGTTTTACATTAGTTAATCAACATAGGTCTGGTTTCACAAGCCACTTATTTTTAGTGCTTATTATGGGTAAGGTGTCACATGAGTTGCCCCGAGAACTGGGATGATAGAGCTATGCACAGGCTGTGCTCCACGTGCTCTCAGTTTAGCTGTCAGAACTGCTGAGCACCAGGTGTGCCATTTCAAGCCCACTCTGCTGAAGCATCAGAAGTTCTCTTCCTAGTCACCTGCTAGTTCTGTGTACCCAAATGCCTCCCTCTAATATGGGAGCCAAGAGGCTATTTGTGGATGAGTGTGATTGCACTCTAGGGGACTTGCTTCAGAAGTTAAGGTTAGGCCCCAAACATTGGTAATGGGCCTGGTGAGGACTTGACTTGGAGGGAGAGAGTTAAGCCTTGGAAGCAACAACAAGGCCTTCAGTCACTGTAAAAAAGAATAATACCTTTTCCTCCTTTCATTTTATTTTGTTAAATAAAAATAACATTTATTTCTCTTTGTGGTGCTGTGGCTGGAACTCAGTGTTTTCTCCATGCTGGGATAAGGGCTGTACCAGTAAGCTACATCCCCAGCCCTGGAACAGTGGTTTTTTTGTTTTGTTTTTTCGAGACAGAGTTTCTCTGTATATCTCTGGCTGTCCTGGACTTGCTTTGTAGACCAGGCTGGCCTCGAACTCACAGAGATCCACCTGCCTCTGCCTCCCAAGTGGGATTAAAGGCGTGTGCCACCACCGCCCTGCTGGAATAGTGTTTTTATACTAGAGAAGAACTCAGTGTCCCCAGGGACTAGACAGGACTCTGTAGCAAGCAGCTGTTGCTGGAAGTCCACTCTAGCCATGAGAGCTAGAGTATCTTCTTTCTCAGCTCTAGACTCTCCTGATGCTGCTTTGGTCTCTGACAGGCCATCCTCCATCAGAGCCCTTAGTGCAAAAACTGGCTGCCAGTTGCCTCCAAGGTGGGGGCATGTGAAGAACTCTACTCTGTGGTCACATCCCAACTTCTAAAGGGTTTTGGTCCCTGTCACAGTCTGTTTGACATTCTATGTCATTAACATGTATTTTCAACAGGTGATTAGAAAAGTTTCCAAGCACGTAGAAAGCTGAAGGAATTCTCCCTCTACAGTAGCCACCACCTCAGTTCAATATTAGCATATTTGTTTCGTCTGCTCTTGTCCATCACTCAGATAGATACATTCTTGAGATGCAGTTTAAAGTCATCCTGTGTCATCAGCATGCACTGCCCATTTTCAGAAGCACTCAGCCAGGGATTCACCTCTCCTAGAAATAAGTCTGAATTTTGAAAACCAAGGGAAAAGGATGTTCCCTTACCAGAACATAATGCTTTTTTCTTCAGAGAGGAGGATTTCTGCTCAATTGGTAGCTGAGCAACCAGGGAGAAAGGAGTTGGAGTTGATGGTTTTGAGGCAGGAGTAAAAGCTTTTGAGCTATTATTTTCATAAAGCATTTGTCTCTTCTATAGAAAATCATCACAAAAGTACCATTGACTTAGTTAATAATTGGCTTCTAAAAATAAGCACCATGTCAGCCCTGTGGTAGTCAGTGATCGCAAATTCTTGGCAATGGTGAAGCAGAACTGGAATGCTGCAGGGTTGGTTGCAGGGGGCTGGGTAATCCTGATTAGCTTCTTGTGCTCATGGTGTCTTGTGAGCCCATTGTTCTTCCTCTTAGCACTGCTTGTCATTCTGGAGGGTAAAGGGAAGGAGTCAATGTGGCTTCTTTTTATATTTTTGGTTGTGAGCCTAGCCTTTAACGGCTGAGCCATCTCTCCAGCCCAATGTGGCTTCTTTTTAAAAAGCCCTTCCTTCCTTCCTTCCTTCCTTCCTTCCTTCCTTCCTTCCTTCCTTCCTCCCTCCCTCCCTCCCTTCCTCCCTCCTTTCTTTTTGCTAGGGAAGCATGCACTGTACACTGAGCTCTCTCCCTCCCTCTTTCTTTCTCCCTTTCTCCTTCTTTTTCTCCCTCCTTCCCTTCATCTCTCTCAGCTGATGTTCACATCTTAAAATACCAGGAGCAGATTCCTTCATTTCTGCCTCCATCAAGTGTTGGTTTTCTAGATGGCAACATGTCCACAGCTGGCCATTTCTTTTTTTTTGTTTGTTTTTTTGAGACAGGGTTTCTCTGTGTAGCCCTGGCTGTCCTGGACTCACTTTGTAGACCAGGCTGGCCTTGAACTCACAGAGATCTGCCCGCCTCTGCCTCCCAAGTGCTGGGATTAAAGGCGTGCGCCACCACCACCTGGCTAGCTGGCCATTTCTAACCCAGTCTGATCAGCCCTGCATCTCTTCATGGACCCACTTTGAAACAGAAATAGTTTTCTCACCAACCCCTTGGTAAGATCATATGTTCAGTGAGGGTTTCCCTCTGTTCTTTGCTGTGGCTAGAGTCATTTAAGGTGGTGCCATTCTATGCCTAAATGGAGGAAGAAACATGAGAGTCAGTGGGTTAGCTTTCTACTCCATTTGAAGCCAGTTTCACAGAGCAGCTTTGTTACCTTGTTTATATGATCCCTTTTTGATTAGGTGAAGCCATTCAAACTAAGGAGCTGAAACTATATTCAGCTAGAGGCAAATTAGAAGTAGCTTGTCGTTGGGCTTGGTGGTGCACGCCTTTATCCCAGCACTTCGGAGGCAGAGCAGAGGCAGGTGGATCTCTGTGAGTTCCAAGTCAGCCTGGTCTACAGAGTGAGTTCCAGGACAGCCAGGGCTACACAGAGAAACCCTGTCTGGAAAAACAAACAAAAACCAAGCAGAAGATGTATCCTGGGGACTGGAGAGATGGCTCAGCAGTTAACAACACTGACTGCTCGTCCAGAGGTCCCGAGTTCAATTTCTAGCACCCACATGGCAGGTCACAACTGTCTGTAATTCCTGTCCCAGGAGATCTGACACCCTCATACAGATATACATTCAGTCAAAACACCAATGTATATAAAATAAAAATAGATTTAAAAAAAAGTAGCTTGTCAGTTTTTTGTGCTCTTCTCATTGGTGAAGGCAACTGAGAGATGCCATGGTGTTTGTAGGAGCCTGCTGACTTGGAGAGGAGGTATTCCTGGGGTGTGGTATTGTCCTGATTTGGCCAGAAGGAGCCTATGGCAGGCTGAAGGCAGGCAGAGTCACAGGACCAGTTTGATGGCATGAGCTCAGCATGTTCACAGGCTGGATAGAGGCTCTTGGAGATAAGTGTGTATGTGAAGGGTGTTCTCTCTCTGACTCTGTGCTTCACTCCAGAGGCTCTCTGTCATATGGAAGTTCTAAGTGGAGTTTCAGAATTCTCTGCTCTTCCTGGTTGGCTCACCCACTAAGATGCAATTGTGCTAGGGTGTGTTCATTGTGACCAGAAGTCATTTATACTCAGGGATGTTCCTGTGCTGAACTGTCCAGCATTTGATAGTCCTGCATTTGATAGTGCACACTGTTATATTTGTCACCACCTCTTTGTGTGTGTGCACATGTGGAGGCCAGAATTTGGCAGCAATTGTCTTCTTTAGTTATTCTTTTTTTTTTTTTTTTTTTTTTGGTTTTTCGAGACAGGGTTTCTCTGTTTAACAGCTCTGGCTGTCCTGGACTCGCTTTGTAGACCAGGCTGGCCTCGAACTCGCAAAGATCCGCCTGCCTCTGCCTCCCAAGTGCTGGGATTAAAGGCGTGCGCCACCACCGCCCGGCTTAGTTATTCTTTATTTTACTGTTTGAAAACAGAGTCTCTCATTGAACCTGGAGCTCACCATTTCATATAGAGCAGCTAGCCAGCAAACTCCCAGGGGTTTTGCCTGTTTCCCTCTTTCTGCTGACCTCCACCAGCTCTGAGATTACAAGTGTGTACCACCAGACAGCTTTTATGTGGGTGTTGGAATCTGAGCTCAGGTAAAGCAGCAAGCACTTTACCCACCAAGCTATCTCATCAGCCTGTACTGAACTCATTTTTTTTTTGTTTCCTTTAGCATCGATGAGCTAGAGTTGACAGTAACAGAAATTGGTTCAAATCATCCTTCTTGACTAGGATTTTTTCAGTTGATAATCTGTTATTTGTATTGATTCAGATAATTTGTTTTGGGAAGTCTGTATTCTTGTTTTGAGACAGGGTTTTTCTGTGTAACAGTACTGGCTGTCCTGAAACTTCCTTTGTAGACCAGGCTGGCCTCGAACTCACAGAGGTCTACCTGCATCTGTCTCCCAAGTGCTGGGATTGAAGGCATGTGCCACCACACTCAGCTTTTTTTTTTTTTTAAACAATATTTTTTATTGATTCTTTGGGAATTTCATATCGTGTACCCCAATCCTACTCATTTCTCAGTCCTTCGGTGTTCATCCCCACTCTTGTAACCTCCCCCCAAAAGAAAAAAAAAATTAACAAAAAACATGCTAGGCTGTGGTGGTGCACACCTTTGATCCCAGTACTTGGGGGACAGAAGTAGACAGATCTCTGTGAGTTTGAGGCTAGCCTGGTTTATGAAGCAAGTTTCAGGACAGCCAAGGCTGTTACACCGAGAAATCCTATCTCAAAAAACAAAGCAGCCAGGCATGGTAGCACACGCCTTTAACCCCAGCACTCGGAGGCAGAGGCAGGTGGATCTCTGTGAGTTGGAGGCCAGCCTGGTCTACAAAGTGAGTCCAGGATAGCCAGAGATAGACAGAGAAACCCTGTCTTGAAAAACCAAAAAACAAACAAACAAAAAAACAACAACATGCCGGGTGGTGGTGGCGCACGCCTTTAATCCCAGCACTTGGGAGGCAGAGGCAGGCGGATCTTTGTGAGTTCGAGGCCAGCCTGGTCTACAAAGTGAGTCCAGGACAGCCAAGGATACACAGAGAAACCCTGTCTCGAAAAACCAAAAAAAAAAAAAAAAAACAACAACAAAACCTTAATAAAATAAAAACAACCAAAAAACCATCTCTCTGACCCCTCTGGTCAGCGACCTGCCCCTCTACCAGCTTGAGCCTTCTCTCACATATGTCATAGCTATCTGGTCTGCAGTTCCACCATACATGTAACACTCACTCCTGGTCTTTCCCACCTCTCCATCACATATTCCTTCATCGCAGTGGTGTTGGAAGATGCGGTGTGTCACACAGTGTACCCTTTTGTCCACACATCTTTATTTGCAAATATTCATTGCAGTGAGTCACTGGTCTGGTTTGAGGCCTCTGGCTGCTGCTCCTGCCAACACTGGATCCTCACAGACACTCACTTGGATATCTCACTGTTACCCTGAGTCATGCAGATTTTGCAGCTGTGGTTCTTCAGGGCCAGCCCTTCACATGCTTCAGCAGCTCGTAGGCAGAGTACATGTTGGGGTGGCTCAACTCAAAGCCCTGCTTCTGGGCCCGGATGCTAGCTGAGTTGGTGAGCCAGGCCTCCACTGGGCTCTCTCTGGCTCTGCTGCAGCTGGTGATTGGCTGGACTAACTTGGCAGGGTCCTCAGCTGGTAGCCCAGACCGCAGACGTCTGCATGGCCTCTGGTTGTATCTGGAGTGACTACCCACTTGTGGCCCTCAGTGTCTGCATAGACCTCTGTCCTCATCATGACCTCAGGTGGCTACACAAGATAGTTAGATCAGCATGGCCCTAGAGGCAGCAAAGCCTGAGGACATCACAAAATTAGAAGTCAGCAGCACAGACCTCTTTTTTTTTTTTTTTTCTCAAGACAGGGCTTCTCTGTGTATCTCTGGCTGTCCTGGACTCGCTCTGTAGACCAGGCTGTCCTTGAACTCACAGAGATCCGCCTGCCTCTGCCTTCCGAGTGCTGGGATTAAAGGCGTGCGGCACCACACCCGGGAATTATAGACAGCTATGAACTATGTGAGTGCTGGGATTTGAACCTGGGTCCTTTGGAAGAGCAGCCAGTGCTTTTAGCTGCTGAGTCATCTATCTCTCCAGCCCCCTAAGATCTATTTTTAATTTAATTTTGTGTATATGTGTATTTGTGAATGTATCCTGTGGGAGGGTGTGTGTCTCCATAGGCCAGCAGAGGGTGTTGGATTCACTGGAGCTAGATTTCAAGACTTTTGTGAACTGCCTGACATGGATGCTAGGAAATAAACTCAGGTTTGGAGGAAGAACAGGAAGTGATTTAGCCACTGAGTTGAGTTTCGTAGCTCCAGGTCTGTATTCTTTTTGTTTTTTATTTTTTTCGAGATAGGATTTTTCTGAGTAACAAAACTGTGTGTCCTGGACTCACTAGACCAGGCTAGCCTTGAACTCACAGAGATCCACCTGCCTCTGCCTCCCGAGTGCTGGGATTAAAGGCGTGCGCCACCACGCCCAGCCCAGGTCTGTTTTCTTAAATCAGTCATGTCTAGAAAGAAAGTGATTTGGTATTTGCTTTCTGGTGCCTTTGCACAAAGTGGATGTTTGGTATATTTTAATTGATTTACTACTTTAATAACAGTAATTTATAAAATTTATAATTCATAAATTTATATAGTTATTTATAAAATTAGTAATTTAGTTATTTATAAAGTTAGTAATTTAGCAATTTATAAAATTAGTAATTTAATACTTTAGCAAATTAGTAATTTTAAAAAGTAAAACATTGCCGGGCGTTGGTGGCGCACGCCTTTAATCCCAGCACTTGGGAGGCAGAGGCAAGTGGATTTCTGTGAGTTCGAGGCCAGCCTGGTCTACAGAGTGAGTCCAGGACAGCCAGAGATACACAGAGAAACCCTGTCTCGAAAAACCAAAAAAAAAAAAAAGTAAAACATTTACTACTTGTAGAAAAATTACAAGCAGTAGAAAAGTTCAAGGAAGTAACTATCATTCCACAGAACTTTGATCATTTTACTTCTTAGACAGAAGTGAAATGTAGTTAGCATTTGACTTTTTAATTTTGGTAAGGTATGCTCTCTCTTCCTGTGTTTGTCCTGTTAGATATGCCTCCCTTGTCTCACTCTTAGTGCTGCATCATAGAGATGTGATTTTGGAGGCAGGATGTTTGTGAGAACTTTGCTGTGGGTATCCAATCTCATCCTCCTTCAACGTTCAGCATCTAGATTAGTTTCTAGCTGTCTTAGGGTTTTATTGCCATGAAGAAACACCATGACTATAACAACTCATCAAGGAAACATTTAATTGGGGCTTCCTTATAGTTTCAGAGGTTTTGTCCATTATTATCATGGCTGGAAGCATGGCAGCATGTGAGCACACTAGGTGCCCAAAGAGCTGGGAGTTCTATGTATTGATCAGCAGGCATCAGAAGGAGATTGTGTTCCACACTGGGTGGAACTTGAGCATTGGAGACCTTAAATCCCACTCCCACAGTGACATACTTCCTTCAACAAGGCCACACCTACTCCAACAAGGCCACACCTCCTAATAGTGTCACTCCTTATGGGCCAAGCATTCAAACCCATGAGTCTGTGGGGGCCATGCCTACTCAGACCACCACACTAGCCCTTCCCGTCAGTGATGGATGTGTTGTCTCCTCAAGGAAAGAGGCCCCTGATTTCTCTTTGGAGACAGGGTCTTACTATGTTATGTAGCCCAGGCTTTCCTAAGTCTTGTGATCCTCTTTCTCAGCCTCCCATGGAGAATTCTCCCTGTGCAGGAATTGGGATTGGGTGGAGAATTGGAGGTGGGTGGGGTTGACTCTGCAGGCTTTATTGCTGGCAGTGAACCATCCCTGAAGCAACAAGAATGAAACTAGTTCAGCTCTACTTAGTTAGCCACCATTGGCTCAAGCTTCTAGAGCCTGATACCAGGTTGGGTTTGTTTGTTTGTTTTGTTTTGTTTTTTTTTGTTTTTTGTTTTTTTTTAAAGATTTATTTATTATGTATACAGTGTTCTGTCTGCAGGTATATCTGCAGGCCAGAAGAGGGCACCAGACCTCATTATGGGTGGTTGTGAGCCACCATGTGGTTGCTGGGAATTGAACTCATGACCTCTGGAAGAGCAGCCAGTGCTCTTAACCGCTGAGCCATCTCTCCAGCCCCCTTGTTTTGTTTTTTAAGCTATATTTACACACAGCATAATTTTGGAAAAAAGTTTTCTGATGATAGTTAACTCAGTCCCATATGTACAACAAAGCTTAAGACATGTTTACATTGAAACTCTTTACAAAGTAAGGCTTCTTCCATGAAGATGGGTGTGGTTGACTCAGAAACAGTGCTCAAGATTTAAGGTCTAGGGAGAATGACTGAGGTAAACATAATGCCTGTGGGAGTCAGGATTGACCTGGCTCTAAGATAACAAGTCACTGAGGCTGTTGCAAGCTACAACTCACAAGGATGAATTTAATGGACTTAGAAGCAATGCTCGAGCCGGGCAGTGGTGGCGCACGCCTTTAATCCCAGCACTTGGGAGGCAGAGGCAGGCGGATCTTTGCGAGTTCGAGGCCAGCCTGGTCTACAAATTGAGTCCAGGACAGCCAGGGCTACACAGAGAAACCCTGTCTCGAAAAACCAAAAAAAAAAAAAAAAAAAAAAAAAGAAGAAGCAATGCTCAAGGTTTAGGGAGAAAGGATCTGGGATAAGCAAAACATATATTCTGGAGGATATAGATGAAGCCTGGCTCTACAAATAGCAAAGATCACCAGGGTGTAAAGTACATTTTTTCCCAGCATTCCAGGAGGAAGATAGGTAAACGTTTCCTTTCTTTGAAATGACAAGCCTGCTTGTTTAACTTTTCTGGCTTATCTGTGTGCACAAAGACCTCTTGCCCTCTACATCTTTCTTTCCCCTTAACCTCCACTCCCAGATGCTATGGTTCTTAACATGGATTCCTTTATTTCTGTCCCCACGAAATCTAAAGGGGTGTGCGTGTGCACACATGTGCATTTGTATTGCCTATATTACTTTTCACTTTATTTCCTTGAGACAGGGTATCATTTTGAACCAGAAGCCAGTCTGGCAGCCAGCAAGCCCCAGTGACCCTCCTGTCCTTTTCCCCTGCACAGTGCTGGGGTTACAGGTGTGTACATAGCCATGCTTTTTATATGCATGGTGGGGATTTGTCCTCATGCCCACATAGGAAAACACTCTTACTTGAGAAGTTTTCTCGGTTTGGCCTTGACCATAGCTCGCCATTTCTAGGTATGTCTGTCCCTGTGACTGCATAGCATCCCAGAAGTGTAAAGCTGTTAAGTATCTTGGCTTTCAGTTTTGCTGAAATAATCTATTCATTTCTTTCCTTGCTCCTTCCTTTTCTTGGTATAGAAACCTGACTCCTGAGTATGATTTCAGTGATAACATTGTCTTCTTCATAGAGTCAGAATTACTTCTCCTTTCTTCAGTGTGCTAAAGTATGTAGTGAGAATTTTGGTTTCTTTTTTTTTGGTTTTTCGAGACAAGGTTTCTCTGTGTATCTCTGGCTGTCCTGGACTCGCTTTGTAGATCTGCCTGCCTGTGCCTCCCGAGTGCTGGGATTAAAGGTGTGCGCCACCACGCCCGGCTAATTTTGGTTTCTTTTAAAACCCATTTACGTTATGTGAATGTGTTTTAATATTAATCCCAGGTGTGGGATATGGGGTGCTTCAGATTGTCTGCAGCCACTCTAACTACGATTTGTGTGGTGCTCTGGGGGGCATGGTTTTTGCCAGCTGCAGATAGTTTATGTTTGGAATTCTTGGGACTCTTGAGAGGGTCTAAATAGTGGAGTCCTGAGAGGGCCTGGGGCAGCTGCTGCTCCCCATGCTGCTGCTTTTGCTATTGCTGGATTGCTGGTTGCTGCATTGCTAGTTGCTGTGATATTCTGACAAGGAATTTGCCCCAAGGAACACAGCTCTCCAACCTTCTTTCTTGCCTATCTAATGTTGGAGGATTGGAAGGGATTGGGGTGGGGAAGGGTGGTAGATATAGGAACCCAAACAAAGCAGTCAAAAGGTCTGGCTACAATAGTATTTGTCTTATATGGATCTAACATTTTTGAATATAGGCTGGCTTGGTGGGGCATTCCTTTAATCTCAGCACTTGAGAGGCAGAGGCAGGTGGATTACTGTTAGTTGGAGGCTGACTTAGTCTACAAAGTGAGTCCATGACAGCCAAAGCTACAGAGGGAAACCCTGTCTCAACAAGGTAAATAAATAAATAATAAAAAATGTAAGGATAGAAGCTAACTCATATCTTTACCCCTTTCTATCCACCATAGTCCACAGCATTTTGTAAGAGTTGTACAATGAATCATTGCCTTTTATAACATTTTTCTTTTGATTTTTGTTGATTGATTTGTTAGGAGAATACCAGATGTCAAGCATCTGAAATGATAGTGTTAAAGCAACTAACACTGGCAGCTGGAGACATGCCTCAGCCATGGAGAGCACTTACTGCTCTTGCAGAGGACCATTGTTGGTTCCCAGCATGCAAATGGTGGCTTAAGCCATTCCCAACTCCATTTCCAAGAGATCCAAAGCTCTCTTCTGGGCTTGGAGGACATTCTTTTTTATTTTATGTGTCTGAGTGTTTTCCTGCATGTACATGTGTACACCACATACATGCTTGGTGCTCTCAGACACTGGAAGAGGACATTGGATCCCTTGGAGTTGGAATTAATGGCTGTGTGCTGGCATGGGGGTCCTGAGAGCCAAATCAGGGTCCTCTGCGAGAAAGATGCTCTGAACCACTGAGCCGCCTCTCCTAAGACTCCAGTTAGACTTTAAAGTTTATTTTTGCGCGCGCGCGCACGCGCGCGCGTGTGTGTGTGTGTGTGTGTGTGTGTGTTTGTGCGTGCCCAGCACACATGTGGAGGACAAAGGACAGCTTTTTGTGAGTTTTTTTTTTCTTCCCACCGTGGGTTCTGGGCACTGGAGTTAGGTTGGCAGGCTTCTGTGACCAGCACTTTTTTCCCGCTGAGCCATGGCACTGGCCCCAGATAGCTCACTAATGTATCAAGTTCATACTATTTCTAAATGTTCTGAATGCCTCTTGTGTATTAATTTGTTTAATCCTTATAACATCCCATAATTATAATAGTAGCTTTATAATTAATCACAGCATTTCACAGGTTGCAGAGTCTGCTTGGAACCCAGAGTTAGTGATCAGCAGAGTTAGTGTTTACACTTATGGCAGGCTGACTGTAGAGCCTGCACACCTGACACTGTCCTATGCTGTCAGTGAGTGCAAAGCAAGCCTTTTCATGGCCACTGTGTATACATCATTTGTTTAAAGAAGCTCACATGGAGAAATAATTACTTAAATTATTTACCTGTATTTATATTATAGTTAATTGATTGGTGGTGTTAATCCTTAACCCGCCTGCCATTATAAATGAGCACACAGAGACATCTGATGGATTTTAACAAGCCTTGGCCTGGATTGTGCAATCTTAGCCCATCTAAGCTAGTTTATAATTCTGTTCCCCAAATATGACCCCATATATACATATGTCCCTGGACTGCTATTCTCCATGCTATGCTGATGTCCCAGGCCACGTGGAATGCTATGGTGTGTGTCCTCCTTCCTGCTCTTTTCTTCTTCTCCTGTCTGATTCTGGATGCTTCTCCTGGCTTCCAGAGGCTTCTTCTTCCCATGAACCTCTTTGCTTCAGAAGCCCATGCACCTTAGTCCTACCTACCTCTGTCTTTGCCCAATCTTAGGCCTCAGCATTTATTTAACCAATCAGAGTCAAGCAAGGTAACACAGCATTACTTGATGTACAGCAAGCATGCTTCTGGGAGCAGATTAATTAACGTGTAGAATACATAACATCACTCCATCACTCACAGGATTTTGTTTGGTCATTTGAAGCCTGCCTCAGTTCTTTAATAGCTGGATCAAACTGAAGGATAATAATTTAAGCAGTTGTGTTGCATGTGAGATTCACTTTCTTCTGAAGTTTAGTAGTTGACATGATAGAAATATTGTCACTAACTAGTCCTATATTCTTGTTCTTAGGATGGTGGATCCTTGGATCAAGTTCTGAAGAAAGCTGGAAGAATTCCTGAGCAAATTTTAGGAAAAGTTAGCATTGCTGTGAGTATATAATAAAGTTTTTCTTGTAAAGTAATGAATTAAGAGGAAATATGTAAGGAAGATAAGTCAGTGAAGGAAGTTTATTTCAAAAATAGTGTTTTCTTACTAAAAATTTTCCTATGGAAAAAAAATGTGAACTTCTTGATCTTCAAGTTCAGAAGATCTCCTTGAACTTCTGATCCTTCTGCCCCTGCTGCTCCCTCAATGCTAGGATGACAGGTGTGCACCACCACACCCAGTTTTATGTTGTGCTGAGACCGAATTGTGGGCCCTATGCATGCAAGGCAAGCACTTTACCAACTAGCTGAACCCCTAGCCCTGACTTTATGTTAAAACCTGTGTCTGGAAAAACAGGACAAGGTATCTGAGAAAATTCTTATTGATAGTAGCAAAAAAGGAGGCCTTTAAAATTGCAGATTTAGAAAACATCTCTCACAGAGTGTTTTGCATGATAAGACATATTTGTTTTTGTCAGTGGAAATGTTTAAGAAGAGCTTTTGTGAGCTGGGTGTGCACACTTTTAATCCCAGCACTCGGGAGGCAAAGGCAGGAGGATCTCTGTGAGTTTGAGGCCATCTGGTCTACAAAGCGCATCCAGGAGAGCCAGGGCTATTACATAGAGAAACCCTGTCTTGAAAAACTAAGAAAAAAAAAGGAGAGCTATTGTTTTTGTAAGCCAGGGCCATTTTTGTTTCCCTTCTTTTTACCTCTCTCTTTTCCAGGTGATTAAAGGCCTGGCGTATCTTCGAGAGAAGCACAAGATTATGCACAGAGGTAAGAAAGGATTGCCAGGTGTTTCCTTCTGAATCTTTTTTATGCAGTAAGTTATGCTTTGGAATAAAAGCCTTTTACTAAACTGTGCATAATGGCACATGCCTTTAGTCCCAGCACTTGGGAGGTAGGGGCAGGTGTATCTCTGTGAGTTTGAGGGTAGCCAGAGCCATATAGTGAGAACTTGTCTCAAAAAAACAAAAACAACAACAACAACAAAAAACCCCAAAACAAAACTAGCCAGATAATGGCAGCACATGCCTTTAATCCCAGCACTTGGAAGGCAGAAGCATGTGAATCTCTGAGTTCAATGCTAACCTGATTTACAAAGCAAGTTCCAGGATAGCTAGGGCTACAGAGAAACCCTATCTCAAAAAACAACACACACACAAAATGTTAGTAAATGGACATGTTGTGCACACTGTAACCGAACTTTTAAATTATTATTTAACACTTATTTATTTATTACTAAATTCACTTATAACAAACACCAACATTTTCTTTTTTTTTTTGGTTTTTCGAGACAGGGTTTCTCTGAATATGTCTGGCTGTCCTGGACTTGCTTTGTAGACCAGGCTGGCCTCGAACTCACAAAGATCCGCCTGCCTCTGCCTCCCAAGTGCTGGGATTAAAGGCTGCGCCACCACTGCCCGGCTTACCAACAATTTCTTAACTATTAAACTATTAATCCTATAAAATCCTACAACCCCTTTAACCTATCCACTAAACCTATTGATAATCATAACAACCACTTTCATAACCTTTTAGAATGATACAGTCTCTGGGGCAGGTCCTCAGTCGTCAGGAACACAGTCTTTGTTGTAGATTCTTTAACACACTTAGCAGTCCTTCTTCTGGATCTCTCAGATGCAGGTTCGTCAGGGTCGTTGGTTATTGCAGTCTCACCTTAAATAAGGCTTCATGCTTTCTTCTCTGTGGGAGACCCCAGCCGTCTGCAGGCCAACTTACTTCTTTTGAATCAGGAACTCAGCTGCTCTGCCTCAGTCCTTAAAGCCAGGCACCGTTTCCTTTAGGCCACTGTTTGGACAGATCAAACCCCTCTAGGCAAAAGCTGAGCCACAGGGTCCAGTCCTTGGCCTTTTGGTGTCTTGCTCAGGCTTTCTTTGCTCACCGGCTTCTTTGTGTTTCAGCTTAATTTGGGCTCCGCCCACTTAGCAGCTGAAAACAATGTCAGGCCAGATACTTTGTTTCTTCAATTCTATTGAGTCTTTCCTGTTTTCCTGACTTCAAACTTGTTTTTCAGTCTATTGAGTCTTTCCTGTTTTTGCTGACTTCATGCTGATAATGCTCTTCAGGCCCCGAATTAAGAGACAGTATCAGAAACAACTATGTATTTTCTAAATCTAATTTATCTAACCCCTACAGCACACCTTTAATCCCAGCACTTAGTAGGCAGAGGCAGGCAGATCTCTGAGTTCTAGGCCAAGCTGGTCTACAGAGTGAGTTCCAGAACAACCAGAGTTATATAGTAAGACCCTTGCCTCACAAAAGAGAACATGTTAGTAATATAAACCTCATTATGATTTTGCTTACAAATTACTTTGTGAATAAAGTGAGTGAACGTATGAGCAGCTGCTTTCTTTCAGGTATTGTTTGGACAGGTACCTTCTACTGCAGGTATAGGTTCTGGTCTTAGTGAGATGCCTTGCCTTGCCTCTACAGGAGGCTCTTTTATATGTTCAGAGGATCCACGCCCAGTGGGAACCTAAGAGATAAGCTGGTTCTCATAACGATTTGTCTCTGCATTCAGGGAGCAGACTTCCTAGGTGGCATGACTATGGCTGGCCTTCCCAGGCCACCAGTGCTCACACATTGGCCAGTGTATGGAGTCCACATGGTGGACTGGACCTTTGTGATGTGCTCTGGTGTATTTTCTTTCCCTTGGGTATCCAATGAGAAGAGCAGACTGTGGTTTTAGTCTGGTTCATGTGCTTTGTGAGCTGCTGACCAAGTTCTGGGCAGGAAGTCTGTGACCCCTCTGACCTCTTTGGGGACATTCCAGTGATGATTATGTATAAATGCATGGATGGCCCCTCCATGTTAACCACTCCCTCCTCACAGTCTCTTCTTCCTTTATCCAAGACAAGTAATTAATATTTGTAAAATGTTTATAGAATACCTGCCAAGTGCAGTGTGCTGGATGAATCATGTGGAGGCAATCCAGGTGGTTCATAGATTAATTGTGTCTTCCAGGAAAAAGAGATGATCTGTAAAGGACTCTGGTATATGGTGGAATGTAGCCAGTGTTTTTATGCATGAGTCATTACCTCACCAACTTTCTAATAGAATCTGATGTGACATAATTTATTAGTCAGGATTCTTTGTGTCAAACTTGAGATTACTTAATCAGAAGACAGAATGTGTTGGCTTGAGTCACCAGCAAATCTGAAGGCAGTGATTTAAGATGCAGTTGAAATTAGAGCCTCAGGACTCTGGTCAACTTGATCTTCCTCCTTTTTGTAAGACTTTCTTTTCAGGCAGATTCTCTTTAGTGAGGGCAGCCTAGACCTTACCAGCCTACTTACACATCAGGTTCTAGATGTACTCTGTCTGAGTTAAAGTTTCACCTACTCTTCCCAGTCCACATAAGTGCTTGGCCCTTTAGGGCTCCAATTAGCTCTGCTAGGGCTTCTGCTCTCATCTGGACCAGGATTGTAGGATATTTGATCACATTTTGAACCTTGAGATTGTGAACTGGAAAAAACCTTTTTCTTGTTGTGGTGTGGCTCAGCCCTAGCACACACCCTTAACCCAAGAACTTTGTGTAAACAAGAGCTAAAGTCAACAGAAGATCAAGAGGCAGAACAAGCAACCAATTGACATGAAGCAAACATAAGAAAACATAGGAAGAGGGGACCAGGGTGGGGTCAGGGTCAGGGTTGGGGTTAAAAAAAGAAAAAAAAAAGGACTGGAGAGATGGCTCAGTGGTTAAGAGTGCTGACTATTCTTCCAGTGGACTCAGGTTCAATTCCCAGCACCCACATGGCAGCTTACAACTGTCTGTAACTCTAGGATCCAACATCATCACACAGACTTACAAACAAAATACCAATTAAAAAGAAAAAAAAGGGCTGGAGAGATGGCTCGGAGGTTAAGAGCACTTACTGCTCTTCCAGAGGTCTTGAGTTCAATTCCCAGCAACCACATGGTGGTTTACAACCCTCCATAATGAAATCTGGTGCCTTCTTCTGGCCTGCAGGTATACCTGCAGACAGAACACTGCATATATAATAAATAAATCAATCTTTAACCAAAAAAAAAAAGAAAAAAAAATCCCAGCACCCAGGAAACAGAGGCAGTTGGATCTCTGTGAGTTCAGGCTGGCCTGTTCTACAAAGTAAGTCTAAGACAGCCAGGGATACACAAAGAAACCTTGTCTTGAAAAACCAAAAGGAACAATAAGAAGGAGGAAGAGGAGGAAGAGGAGGGAAGGAAGAAGAAGAGGAAGAAGAAATACTAAAAGAAAAAAGAAAACACAGGAAGTAGAAAGGAGGGACATTGAGTTGAAGGGTATTTAAGACAGCTTGGAGAAGAAGAAAGGACTTTTCCTTCTGGGATGTTAGTAGAGTAGGAAGGTTATCTCAGTGCTTTCTCTGCCTCTCTGAGCCAGCAGGTCTTCACCCCACCATCTGGCTCCTAAGTCTTCATTGGTAAAATCGAGGGGCGCAGGATGTAAAAGTAACTTTTTTTTAAAGATTTATTTATTTAATGTATATGCTCTATCTCCAGGTACACCTACATGTCAGAGGAGATTAACATTATAGATGGTTGTGACCCACCATGTGGTTGCTGGGACTTGAACTCAGTACCTCTGACAGAGCACCCAGTGCTCTTAACTGCTGAGCCATCTCTCCAGCCCATAAAAGTAACTTTTATTCTCATGATTCAGTTGTCATCTTGGAGTTTTACTGCCTCTGTCTGCTAACCTAGGCCTAGATTAGATTGTAAGGATGCCAGAAGCTTCCAGGACTAGGCCTAGGTTAGCAGACAGAGGCAGTAAAACTCCAAGATGACTGATTCAATCTGGCTTCTTTCTTGACCTCAAACTAACTCTAGCAATCTATTCTAACCTTCTGGGTCCTTATTCTCTGGCTCATTCTATCTTCACCTGTGTCCAGCTTATTCTCTCTTCAGCCCTTATTCTCTCTGTAAAACTCTCCCAGTAAAAATTGCCTCCTCTCTATCATTCTCTGAGTTGTTCCCTTATGTAACTTTTCTTTCCTCTCCTTGTGAGAATTGGGCAGATCTTACTCTGTCTAATCTTTCTCTGATTCATCACTTTGTCTGCCACTCAATTAGACATCACTTTCAAACATGGGTGCTTCCTTCTACAAACTAACTTTACCATCACTGTTTGGAATTAAAGGTGTAGGCTAAGGGCGTGTCTGTATTCCAGCCAGAGTAGCCATGTTGCTGGATTAAAACTCCTCCACAGGGGCTGGCTGGAGAGATGGCTCAACGGTTAAGAGCACTAGCTGTTCTTCCAAAGGACCTGGGTTCAAATCCCAGCACTGTATGGCAGTTCACAGCTCTCTGTAATGGCCAGGCGTGGTGGCACATGCCTTTAATCCCAGAACTTGGGAGGCAGAGACAGGCAGATCTCTGAGTTCAAGGCCAGCTGGTCTACAAAGTGAGTCCAGGACAGCTAAGGATACACAGAGAAACCCTGTCTTGAAAAACCAAAAAAAAAAAAAAAACAAAACAAAAAACAAAAACCTTCTCTACAGATCTGTGTTTGTGCTAGGGCATTAAAGTAGTATGGTGGGCCACCCTCACTATTGGTCACATAGATGGAGCCCCATCCAAGTTTTGACACCCAAGCAAAATTATATTTTTCAGAAGGAGAAGATCCTAGTAACAAGGAGAGAATTCATTCATAGGAGTTGAGAAGGAATGAATGTTGAAAGCAAGCAAATTAAATATAGGGGTATAGCATAGTAATAGAGCATGTTCTTAGCATGTATAAGGCTAGGTTTAATTCCCAGTATTTGGGACAGAAGGAAGTAAAAGGCTTTCCATGACAAAAACAAAAAACTAATCTTGCTGGGGGCAAGTGCTGACTGGCCCTACACAGTGTCCACCCCCAGTGCCTGTCACTAGGTGGTGGCTGTGACACTGAATCTGTTGGGAGATACTATCCATCAGGTAGCCTCCAAACCATGTCTTTCCCTTTAGCATCCTGGTTGCAGGTAAAACTTCTTGGGAGATTCCTTTAAACTGTACCATTTGCCCTTGAGTGATCCCAGCAAAATTGTCAGTAATTGTTCAGTCTTACCTCTTCTGTTTTTTGGGACAGCCTAGGATCAGATGAAGCTCTGGCCAATGATTGTCTGATAGTATGAAAGTGATGGCATTTAATAAAGGACCATTGTGCTGGATGTGGTGGTGCATGCCTTTAATCCTAGTTTGGAAGTTGTAGACAGGCAGAACTGTTAGTTCGAGGCCAGCCTACTTTACATTGCAAATTCCAGGCCAGCGAGGGCTAAGAAGTGAGTCTTTGTCTCCCATCCCTCCAATTAAAACCCCCAAAACAAATATTGAACATAGAGTTCTGGACTCCTATGAGAAGGTAATTCCTTCCCTCATAGAGGTTCTGGTCCAAGTTGGAGAAGCAAGACTACAGGAAAAGTCAGATTAAAGACTGATGGGTGAGCCAGGCATGGTGGCACATACCTTTAATCCCAGCACCCAGGAGACAGAGGCAGGTGGATCTCTGAGAGTTCAAGGCTGGCCTGGTCTGCAGAGTGAGTCCAGGTCAGCCAGGGATATTACACAGAGAAACCCTGTCTGGGAAAAACCAAAAGGAAAAAAAAAAAAAGATTGATGGGTGAATTGATGAGAAAGGATTGGGATTTGCATTGAGACAGTGGCTCCCTTCCACTCTGTCAGGAAAAGGCTAGGATTTTAGATGGAGTATGATTGACAGCAAGTGAGCTTCAGTTGAAGCTAATGGTGAGTATATGGTTAGTGGTTACTGTCTGTATGGATCTAGACTGAACAAGGACTGAATTCTGTCTTTAAATTGTCAGTCTCTCCTAAGTGTTCCTTTAATGACCTGGCCATCTCTAGTCTAAAAAGGATTGGTAAGTGGCCTCTTAACTTCTTGCCCGGATTTTTTTATGATGCCTGACTTTGGTGGAGCTTGGGTCCACAGAGTCACTAGTCAAGTCCTTTACCCCCATTTAAAGCAAATAGATTTCCATGGGTCTATCCTATCACCTTTTACCTCTTATTTTCCTCACCCTACTACTGAGCAAATTAGATTGAATAGGTCAAAACAGGTTTTTTGCTCATTTTTCTTCTTGAATAGTGTATGATTAGTATGCAAGGTCCTGTTCCTGTCAGCAGGGAGCTGATTGACTTTGAGATAGGCAGCAAGTCTGCTTTTCTTTGAAGGTAACACAAATAGCACTTAATATAAGTGTCCTGGTTGGTGAGGTGTGTGTGTGCCTGTGTCTGTGTTTTTCAAGCCCGCATGGAACTCACTCTAGACTAGTCTATCCTTGAACTCAGATTCGCTCTAGGATTAAAGTTCTCTCCCTGCCCCTGCTAAGTCTTACTTTCCTTGATTAATGATTGATGTAGGAGGGGCCAGTTTACTGTGGAGGGTGCCACCCCTGTGAAACCGAACCTTTTTAATTATTCAATACGCATTTATTGATAACTATATTCACTTAAACATTTAACTACTAACCCTATGAATGACTACAACCTCTATTACTTAACCACTAAAGCTATTGTTAACTATAACAACTATTTTCCTAACCTTTTAAGAGGATACAGTCTCCGGGGCAGGTCCTCAGTCATCAGAAACACCTCAGGAGTAGACTCTAATGCACATATAATTAGCAGTCTTTCTTCCGGAATATCTCAGACGTAGATCCGTTAGGGTAATTGGCTATGGCGGCTTCACCTTAAATAAGGCTTGAGGCTTTCTTCTCTCTGGGAGATCTCAGCCGTCTGTAAGCCAACTTATTTCCTTCATATCAGCACCTCTGCTGCTCTGCCTCAGTCTTTGAAGCTGCCAGATAACAAAGGGTCCTAGAAAACAGGGACCCAGGATTGGAAGGATTTCCCTTGCTTACCTCCTTTTCTGTCCTCCTGGACCCCACTTATGATGCTTGCTGAGTGTGACTCCTATATATCTTGCTCCGGCTTTTCTTATATTCTGTTTCCAAATTCTGTACTTCTGATGAAAATTTCATGTGTTCTCAGAACAGAAGCCTGGACTCTGTAATGTTTCAGTGACAAGATTTGTATGCCTATTGCAGTCAGGATGAGTGAACAGTGAGTTGATGATCGGGTCCGGGAGGCAGAGCATGAAAGCATTTTATGACCTATGTGTCTTGGATAGGAGAGAGAAAATCCTTGGAATGTGGTTGCTGGTCTGTCTCAGCTTTAGAGTCTTGAAAGTGCAGGGGATAAAAATAGTCCCCTGGTTAGGACCAACAGGCATTCCTCTGTGGCTCTGCTTGCTGCTTGAACTCAGCTGTAGCCAGAGGTGGAATACACCTTGAAGCCCTCTTCCAGTTATGCCCTGGAGAAGGCGAATGGGCTGGAACTGAGGAAGCAGCAGCATGTGGCTATTAGACAGGTAGGGTTTCTCTCATACCCAGATTCCCAGGATTTCAGCCTGCCCCAAGTCAGATTCCCAGAAAGGCTTATTGCCACAGCCAACTACAGCTTGCTAATGGCTTTGCCAAGCCTCAAGGCATGGCTCCTGTGATTTGTGTGAGCTCTGTAGTCAGCACCCTGGCTGTCTAGTTTGGCAAGAGCATTCCATCAGGAGTCTGGAGTTCAAACCTCAAACTTTGCTCTCAGATTGCCCTGCTGTTAAGGCAGAGCCATGGTTTTCATCTGTTCAGAGTTCCTAGTACCCTCACACTGCTACTGTGAGGAACAAAAAGAAAGGGTTCAACAGATCTGGGCCTTCAGCTTGGGTCTGCTGGCTTGCCCAAAGTCCCAGCCTGCCCCAGCTGTCCTTAGCTGCCCCAGCTACGTCCTTCTTCTTGGGAAGTGGAGCATGGAGGGGAAACTGGAGCCTTTATCAGGACTCTGGGGAAAGTTTAGGTGGGAAAAAGACTATACTTACAGGTAATGGCTAATGGAAGGCTTGGATTTCTTGGAGGTTTTTTGTTTGTTTGCTTTTTGTTTTAAATCTTTGCTGCTTAATTACTTCTCTGAGGTCACGGTTAGCCACACACACCTCCATGAAAGCTGTGAGTAGAGTTATTTGAGTCAGCTCCTTTCTCCTTCTATTTCTCCATCTTAGGGAGAGTTCTTTTTGCTCTGCTAAGCATGCTGGGAAGCAGGAGTCATTTGAAACTTAAAATCACCATTAAAAAAAAATCTCATTAGGGGTAGGAGTGTAGCTCAGGTGGCACTGTTTGCCTGGCATGCACAAAGTCCTAGATTTATCACCAGCACTGCTTAAACCCGGTGTGGTGGCCCACATCCTTAATCCTGGCACTTGGGAGGTAGAGGCAGGAGGATCACAACTCCAGTATCGTAGCAGGCCTGGTAGCACATACCTTTAATCCTGGCACTTGGGAGGCAGAGGCAGGCCATGAGTTCGAGGCTAGCCTGTTCTACAAAGTGAGTCCAGGACAGTCAGAGATACACAGAGAAACCCTGTCTCGAAAAAAGCAAACAAAAAAGTCCAATATCATCCTTAGCTACATAGAAAGTGTGAAGCCAGCCTAGATTCATGAGACCCTGTCTTAAAAACAAATAAATAATAGGAAATATAACAGCCTTTTAAGACAAATTTCAGTTCTCACTATCTAAGGTCCTCTCACTCTTAGACCCAGCCTTTGTCACAGATGAACCTGTGTGGCGTCTGTCCCTGCGTTACTCTTCCCATCCTCTCCTCTGATTCTCTTGGGCTTCCCATCCCCACTTGTCTCCACCCTTCTCTTCCTCAATGTGTGTCCATTAAGTTCCATCTTAGGGAATGCAGCTTAACCAAAAAAAAAAAAAAATGAAGGAACCATAGAGGTAATCCCCTGGAGGGCTGCAGCTGCCATCAGGTGAGTGACACCAGGCAGCTCTCTCAGGGAATTGAGGCACAGCTCAGTCTGCTCTCACAGTCATGCCTGTGTATACTATTCCTCTGGGGCTCACAGACTTGAGGACAAGGATTTTTTTTTTTTTTTTTTTTTTTTTTTTGCTCATTGCTTAGTGCAGGAATTCTATGTTTATAGCATAAACAAATGTAGCACAAAAAAGGGATTGTATGCAGATCCCTTCCTTGTTTTAACAGGTAGGAAATGTCCAGAAATTAAACTTGCAAATATGTGCTTTGAATAGTGGTTATTTTGGTGGCAGAAAAGAATTCTTTTTTTTTTTTTTAAATATTATGTATACAGAGTTCTGTCTACAGGTATGCTTGAAGGCCAGAGGAGGGCACCAGATTTCATTATGGATGGTTGGGAGCCACCTTGTGGTTGCTGGGAATTGAACTCAGGACCTCTGGAAGAGCAGTCAGTGCTCTTAACCGCTGAGCCGTCTCTCCAGCCCCCAGAAAAGAATTCTTTATCCACTTAGTTTTACATTGTTTTGTTTTCCTTTGTGGTGCTGTGGATAGAACCCAGGTCTCAAACGTGCCAGCTAGATAAGCACTCTTCACTGAGCTGAACCTTGCTGTTTTTTGAAGAAGAGACTCCTCATTACTGAAGAGAAGGGGCTGGATAGGGCAGGAAAGGAAGTATCATTCAGTATCTTGTGGGCTTCCTAGCAGCTTGGGAGCCCAGTGGGTACTTCACTCAGAACGCTCCTTGGCTTAGCATCATCTGGTCCTGAAGGGTCGGGAGATAACTGGAGGGTTGAATGAGCTGAGCTGTTCAGAAGTGCTGGGCCCTCCTGTGAATCACCTTTGAGGCTGCTGCTGGGACAGTGTAGGAAGCTCAGGTGAATCTCCCACTCTGGGAAGGGGACACCAACGGTAGAAAGTGGGTAGAAAGGAAGACATTTCAGATTCAGGTAACAGCAGAAAGGAGGTGAGGAGGAAGAACTCACACTAGGCCAGTTAGAGGTAGGCCAGCCTGGATTAGAGCTAGGTAGATGGGGAGATAAGAAACATTGGAAAGTTTGCAAAGCCAGGAAAGGGAGCTTTGTTTCAAGGCAGATGGGAGCCATAGCAGTTTGTATAGGGGCTGTCTTGGAGGAGCTCTAGTTGGCCTATATACAGGATAGAGGGGGAAATCTGGGGAGAGGAAGAGTGTGTGGGGGAGCTGGCGGCTTTGGGAAGCTATACCAAGGTGCCCTTTGAGATTAGCAAATGAATTCATTCTGGCCTTGTTTGAGATATTACACTTTCTACTTTCAGAAAAGAGTTATCTAGGCTAACTGGGTTGGGGTGGGGTGAAGAGCATGTTCTGGCTGATACACTGACAACATACTCTAGCATGCTAGATTTCCTGGTCACCAAGAGGGGTTTCATGCAGTTTTCTGGCCCTCAGGGCCTGAAGGGTTAAAACAGGGTCATTCTCTCCAGCTGGGGCTGGTCTAGGAAGCTGAAGCTGGAGCTCAGAACCATATAAGGGAGAGCAGGGTTATGTAAGCTTGAATGCAGATGCCTCCTTACCATGTGAATAGAAATCAGATGCAAAGACAGCTAGAGAGAGCAGCAGCTGCAGCGATGGGGAGAGAAGCAGCAGGACTAGCAAATGTAGCCACCCAGGAGGGAGACTCTGGGCTGAAGAGGACAAGGCAACTACTTCTGGGAATGGTGTGTGCAGCATGTATGTGGACTAGGTCTGCTGGGGATGGTGTGTGTGTAGCATGTATGTGGATTAGGTCTACGATCTGTGGTGTGAGCTGCCCAGTCAGAGAAGCCAGGACTAGCTAAGACTACACGTAGTGCAGGTGGCAGGGCTCAAGCCAGTGTGCCTCTCTTGATTCGGGGGTCTTAGCACAAAGTCCATCGGAAGCATCTGGGATAGGTGAAGGGTGCAGGGAAGGCTCATGTTGGAGGGCCTCCCATGTGCTGTCCCAGCAGCCAAGGCATCACACCCTTGGCTCTTCCTAGGTTGCTCCCATATCCTGAACACATGACCTCTTTGTTCTCCGAGAGGGGCACTGCAGGGCAAGGACAAGGGCCTCTTCTTGTAAGCTGCAGTTGGAGAAGGGACAGCTGGCCTCTCCCCACCTAACTAGTGATGAAGTACTTCTCTCGTGGAGGTACTGAACGTACTGCTTTTTCCCTCTGCTCTCACCAGGCTGTGTATTAAAGACTACCTGGCATTATCCACTCACACATTGGTTGATTTATCTCCTCACACTGGTAGCATGTGCAGTGGATGTTCCTGGGAACTGGGCAGCATGTCCCTGCCCTTTCCCTAGTACTGCAAGGTACCTGTTTGAGGCAGGTGCTCAGTGACCAGTAGGTGAGAGACTGACAGGGTGCTAGACAGAGGGCAATTTTTGCTCTGTGATCTTGAATAAACCCTAGGCTCTTTGATCTGCATTGGAAATGGGGGAGGAACCTGATGCATTCAAGATACTTCCTAGTGCCTGAACTCTGAGGGCCTCTATGGGAGGCGGGGTTGCAGAGAGTTCTCTGGCTCCTTTGAGATGCTAAAACTGGATCCAACGCAGTGCTTGGGAGTGATAGTGCAGCTGGGTGTTGGAAAGATCACACTATGTTGTTCTTTGTGTGTGTCTGTGTACACAGTGAGTGTAGATGTGCTCATTCAGTGGGGTTTGTGTTGGCTTGGGGCTTACCAAAACGAAAGACTCGGAGGGCCCTTCCTGCTCTGCTGGACCTGGTGTGTAATGAGGCTAAAGACAATATGGGCTAAACTGGAATATGATAGGACAGTCACCTCCACCCCCATTTTACCCTTGGGGAAGATCTTTAGAACCTGTTTAAGAATAAGTGAGGCATGCCGGGCGGTGGTGGCGCACGCCTTTAATCCCAGCACTTGGGAGGCAGAGGCAGGCAGATCTTTGCGAGTTCAAGGCCAGCCTGGTCTACAGAGTGAGTCCAGGACAGCCATGGATACACAGAGAGACCTGTTCAAAAACCAGAAAATAAAATAGGTAAGTGAGCCGGCTGTGCTGATGCTGGTCTTTAACCCCGGCACTTGGAAAGCAGAAGCAGCTGGGTTGTCTCTAAGTTCAAGGCTAGCCTGGGCTACAGAACAAGTTTCAAGATAGCCAGGACTATACAGAGTAGTCTTGAAAACTGTCTTGAAAAACTTAAAAGAATAAGTAGCTGGGTTTGGTGGCACACACCTGTGATCCAGTACTGGAAGCTGAGGAAGGAGGATCTTCCAGCCACTCCTTTTTAGTCAGCGGCCACACTGTCTTGCTAGTAGGGGTGCCTGAAATGGCAGACTTTGAAATCTTTTTTTTTTTTCCTTTTGGTCTATAGAGACAGGGTTTCTTTGTGTAGCTCTGGCTGTCCTGGAATTGGCTCTGTAGAGTAGGCTAGCCTCAAACTCAAAGTGTGCCTGCCTCTGCCTCCCAAGAGTCAGCATCCCCTGCTCCCGACTTTGAAAATTTTCTGTTGATGATAATTTGACTCCTTCTGATGGGTAGTTCTATGGCCGGGTCTCAATCCTCAAAGACTAGACATCTATTCTCTTCTGTCTTTGGAGTTTTTAAGTCTAGGACTGGCTGTGATGGGACATGTGGTGGGGTTTATGGAACACTGACCCTTTCTTCCCCTCCTCAAACTACCCTGTGTTAATTCTCTCATTTCCTGTTTTCTCTCCTCCACAGATGTCAAGCCTTCCAACATTCTAGTGAACTCACGTGGGGAGATCAAACTCTGTGATTTTGGCGTCAGCGGACAGCTAATTGACTCCATGGCCAACTCTTTCGTGGGCACGAGGTCCTACATGTCGGTATGAACCGGTTTCCTTTCTCCAGTGTCTCTGCAGGCTTTGTTCTTAGCAACAGCCACAGAGCCACAGATTGGTGCTGCATAGTGGTGGGTAGAGACTGAGGAATGAGGGATGAGGCACAGTGGGCCTCCAGGGAGAGCACGTGTCTTCCTTTCACAAACTTTCACATGAACTAGGGTCTTAAGTACTAGAAGAGATTGTGCTCTCCTAGCTTCAGAGTCTGGCTTCCCTTCTGAGTCTTAGAATCTATCAGACCTCTTACCTGATTCTCAGACCCTCAGACCCAAGGGACATGACCACACCGCACCTGGCCTACTGCTGGTCCCCAGCCTCTTATCCGCTAGTGACCCTGGTTGTAAAGTCTGTTTGGAATCATTCCTCCATTCTGCCCCTTTCTCCCTGTTTACTGCATATCTTTGGATCATTTACCTACCTTCCATCCACCTCTCGCTTAGCGTCTGCTCTAGTTCAGCCAATACCCTATCTTGGCAATCTTCCCTTCTAAGCCTAACTCTGCTGGCTCCCACTGTCACCTGAGTGCTGCATGAAGCTGTCCCCATGCCCATGGTCATATCATCATGGAGTCTTTCCTCTTCCTGTACCACAAGCCTCAGCCCAGGTGTCTTTACTAGGGCCTGGCAGGGGTCTGGCACATTGATGGTGTCAGGAATGGCTGGTGAGTGGGTGATGTGGGGTTGACTGAATGAGAGGGACTTTGGATAGCCTATTTCTAAGTATAGCAAGGAAAGATGGAAGTCTGTGAGGAGTGCTACTGGAGGATGGGTGTAAGGGTAGTTGTTACAGAACCAAGGGAGAAGTGCAGGTCCAAATAGTAAGCACAGGCCTGAGGCCCAGAGTGTTCCATGCTCAAAGAGCTGTCACATCCTTGAGTGTCTCAGTCCATCTCTCCAGTTGCACTGTCAGTAGACATGATGGTTCCCATGTAGGAGGTAAGAGTAGCTAGAGCTAGGAAGCCAGCAGCCCTTACTTCTTATGTAGGGGTTCTGTCAATCTCCCCATTGCTCCCTGCTGGTCACAACCCCCACTGTGACTCTAGCTTCTGTCAGTATCGCAATACTCTTACATCACACCCCCTCTCCAGTAGCTACAGGGAAGTTCTAATGCACCCCACCCTCCAACTCCAGGGGCTACAAGGGGCATTCTGCTCTTTGCATCCTGATTGCTTCTTCTCTAAATGGGGAAGCTGAGCAGCTTGTACCTAGGTCCACTCAGTTGCCAACTCTCAAGTTCAAACTCAGTTTGGCCTTGGGACTTACTGATCCCTGGTTTAGTGGTTGGGTTTGTGTGGTTATATAGTCAGGTTTAAAGTAGTCCAGTGTTAGAGTTGGTGGAAAATCCCATGGGAGAATGCACTGTGATCAGAGTGAAGGCTACATGCCTGCTTGAACTAATGCTCACTGTACAGACAAGCTCTATGCTGTTTCCTCTCTGGTGCTTCCTACCATTGTTGGTGACTGCTTGTATAGTGCTCTGCCACATCTAAAGGTTTTCATTTCATTTGGTCCCTGCTGTGACACTAGTAAGTAGAATGGACATTGTATTGTCATCACTGTTACCAGTAAGCAGCAGTGATGATTTTTATATATAAAAATTTCCACCTTATATATGGGGAACCTGAGGTTCAGTATCCCATAGTGTATAGTCTCAGAGTTGGAACTCATGATAAGCCTCTCATGTGGGTTTGAGATAGGCTACCTGCATGTGCAGGACAGGGACCAGACTGGGCAAAGCAGGATCCACAAACAGCCAGGACCTGACTCTGTAGATGCTGGCAGCTGAGGCAGAGTCCAGTGAAAATGGAGCAGTAAGGAGAGGTCAGAGGTGGAGGCCACATCCAGGAGGCTGGAGGATCTCTAACTGTGTGAGGTATCAGAGTAAGGGACACCAAAAGGTAAAAGCACCAAAGCCGTCCCAGTGGCCTGGCTAGAGCAAGAGGTGTGACCATCTGTCTCTCCCCATAGCCCGAGAGACTCCAGGGCACTCACTACTCCGTGCAGTCGGACATCTGGAGCATGGGGCTCTCTCTGGTGGAGATGGCAGTTGGGAGATACCCCATCCCTCCTCCTGATGCCAAGGAGCTGGAGCTGCTGTTTGGATGCCAGGTGGAGGGAGACGCAGCTGAAACACCACCCAGGCCGAGGACCCCTGGGAGGCCCCTCAGCTGTGAGTGGCTTGCTGTCCCCAGTGAGGACTCTGGGGATCCCTTACTGTTGGGGATTTCTGGGTGGCTGCTCTTCTTTGGCTGTTAGGCTGGGTGTTGGGGGATTGGCAGTTGGTCTTGGGGTTCTTGGGGGGGGGGGTAGAAAACCATTGTTCTTGCCGGCAACAGCCGCTATTTGTTGAACACTTGTTGTGGGCCAGGTGCTTGCTTAGCACTTACCAATTTTAGTTTGCTTTTTAATAATGTGTGTTTCTTTTTAAATTTTGATAAGATTCACATAACATAAAATCTGTATGTTTACGTATACATTACAGTAGCTCGTACTATATATTTCTCTGTTGTACAGCCACCACCACTACAATCTCTTTCACATTGACATTTCATCACCCCAGATCATCTTTCCCCATTACCAGTTACTCTCACTTTTCCCCTAGCCCATCTCCTGGCAACCACTGATCTACTTACTTCCTGTCTCCATGGATCTGCCCAGCATGTTCTAATTTTGAAAGCAGTCTGCTCTTGAGCACTGCTATAATCACTGCTTTAGAGAAGAAGAAACTGAGGCACAGAGAGAAGACTTTCCTTGCCAAAGCCACATAGACTCATAAGAAGTGGCCAGTCAGGCTGCTAAGCATCACCTTTGGTAGCATGTGCTTCTGAGTGGTGCTCACTGAGATACCTGGCTCTTGGGGACTGTTCTCATACAACCTCTTCGTTGTGTTTATTGGAGTTTTTTTGTTCATGTTTTTGGGTTTGGGGTTTTTTTTTTTTTTGTTGTTGTTGTTGTTTTTTCGAGACAGGGTTTCTCTGTGTATCCCTGGCTGTCCTGGATTCACTTTGTAGACCAGACTGGCCTTGAACTCACAGAGATCCACCTGCCTCTGCCTCCCGAATGCTGGGACTAAAGGCGTGCCCCACCATTCCTGGCAATTACAAACAGCTGTGAACTGCCATGTATATGCTGGGATTTGAACCTGGGTCCTTTGGAAGAGCAGCCAGTGCTCTTAACTGCTGAGCCATCTCTCCAGCCCTTTGGGTTATTTTTTAAAGTTTTTTGGGGCACCATGTAACTCTGAATGACCGAAATATGCTATGTAGACCAGCGTGGCCTCAACTCCCAGAAATCGTCCCCTCCCTTTGCCTCCTGAGTGCTGGAATTAAACATCTGTGCCACCACAACTGACCAGCCTTATCATGTTTATGTGATTTCTGCTGGGAGTTCCCACCTGACCAGGGAAACCCGGTCTTTATCCTGGTGACACCCATGTGTCAGACTGTGTGAAGGGGGATGGACCAGTGCTGATAAGCCACTATTGGAGGGCTGGCTTGTGATCTTGGCATAGGAAAGGAAGAAATCCTTGCTCAGGAAGAATTAAAAACAAGTTCTGGGTCTCAGAGTGTGACTTGATGGTAGAGCTTGCCTAGCACTTGGGAGGCTGTGGGCTCTTCCTATACAGTGCATGCAAAGCACGTTCTGCACTTACTTGGTTATGTCATTAGCTGCTCTGTAAATGCAGGGCTGGAAGATAAACTGTCAGTCACTTGATTCCCTTTCCAAAGCTCTGCACTTGGACTCAGTGGTCAGCTGAGGTCACATGAGCCCAGACTCATAGCCATGCCTTTTAGATCCCCTCCATGTTTAGGCCTTGCCCAAAGTGGCTTTTTATGCTCCAGGATCCATATTTAACCCCCTGTCTCATATTGACAAGTAGCCTCTTGTCTGTTTCTACAAGCGTTTCTTTTTTCTTCTTTATAAATCTTCAGCATATGGAATGGACAGCCGACCTCCTATGGCGATTTTTGAGTTGTTGGATTACATAGTCAATGAGGTAAGTGCTGCCAGGTTTCCTTGACTTCGGGTTTATTTACTCAAGAAAGCCATCTGTAACTCTAGTTCCATGAGATGGACTCCCCCTCTGGGCACTGCATACA
>CAJQZJ010000335.1:721820-752351 GCA_907164525.1 Lophiomys imhausi | reverse complement strand
TAACTCTAGTTCCATGAGATGGACTCCCCCTCTGGGCACTGCATACATTGTGAAGTGTTCACAGGGTGTGGTCCTCAGGGGGCCTGTGGTGTGCTCCTGGAATTGTCAGCTGAGTCCCTCCTTCTTTCCCAACATCAGGGGCCTCTGATTCACCCACTGCTGTTTACCTGATGTTTCTGAGTACAGGAGGTGTGAGGAGGGGTCAGTGGTCTGGACCAGAGATGGAAAGCAGGAGCTCCTAGTCTCCATGATGGCTAGGTGGGTGGGGAGGTGGGCTACTAAATGTAGAATTGCAACAGACAGGTGTGAGTTCTTTAAGTTCTGCTAAAAAGCTGTGACTATAGAAAAAGATGAGGAATATCCATTATCAGTTCTGTGAAAGAAGCAAATTACTTCTGGGGGAGGTGGCGCAAGCCTGTAGTCCTGGCACCTGGGAAGCCAAGGGAGAATGTCATGAATTCTAGGGTAGACTGCATTATGGAATGAGACACTGTCTCAAGGCGGGGGGGGGGGGGGGTTTGAGAAAAAATATATATACATATATTTGGTTTTTTTTGAGACAGGGTTTCTCTGTGTAGTCCTGGCTGTCTTGGAACTCACTCTGTAGACCAGGCTGGCCTCGAACTCACAGAGAACTGCTATATGGGTGCTGGGATTTGAACCTAGGTCCTTTGGAAGAGCAGCCATATAAAGAGCCACACCACTTGTGAAATCTATGTGTATGTAAGTTTACATTAAGGAAGGAGGAGACTTGCCCCAAGGTCTGCCCAGAAGTAGGCTGGGGCAGTCAGTGCAGGGATGCAGAGGATGCCCAGTGGGCAGTGCCCTACCCTGCATCAGGAGCAGCCTTGGCCACTGCTGAGAAGTGGTGTGTGCTGGGTATTTCAGAGGCAGCACCAGGCTCAGGTAAGGCCATCGCCTATCCTTGACCTCAACAAACCACAGGATGTCTTCTTGTGTCCTCTGAAAACGACCTTTAAAGGCACAAAAAGGCCTATTGTCTGTTACAAACTCAATAGGGAATAAATATCCTGGTCACCATAGAGGTTATAAATTAGTTAGTGCTTTTCTGCCCACTAGGGAGCTTAGTTTACATCTCTACCGTGTGCAGAGCAGTATGCCAGGCAGCAAGGGACAAGACAGAGCAGCGCAGACTTGAGGGGTCCATCAATGCGTGGTAGGCCATCGGTCCTCTGCCTGTTGGATCCTGTATGGCTCTGGGGGGAGGCCTGTTAGGGAGGTTGCTGTACCACCTGTGTAGCTCTCCACACTGCTTTCCCCACACGTGCTCACATTGTCCTCTCACTGTTTAAGACAGCTGAGGTGGACTAAACTACTTTTGCCCTCTTCACATAGGTAAGGAAACTGTGGCTCCAGGATGGGCAGTAGCTCACATCATTCCCCCAGTGTTTGCTTCTATCACCAGGCCTCTTTCCATTCCCTGATGCCAAGAGCCTTTGCTAGCACCCAGTGCTTTCTTGCCTGCCCCTTCCTGCTCAGGAGGAGCAGACACTGCCTTCTGGAGGCTGGTTGTTTTCTCTTGAATATTCCACATAACCTCAGGGGCTGAAACAGTTTGCAGGGTGGAGATTGTCTTGGGCCATTGTTCTACAATCTGGATTGTAGCTGACCTTAAGTTGACAAAGCCTTCAGGGTGAGAAGGCTTGCTGGGCTTTTTAGTGGGGGGCTTATATTTTGTTGTTTCTGTAGTGCTGGTGATCAACACCCGTATCTCATGCATGCTATTCGAGCTCTCTACCACTGAGCTGAGCCATTCCTGTAACACCAGTGTTGGTTCCTTTTTTTTTTTTTTTTTTAGTTTTTCGAGACAGGGTTTCTCTAATACCCCTGGCTGTCCTGGACTGTCTTTGTAGACCAGGCTGGCCTCGAACTCACAGGGATCTGCCTGCCTGCCTCTGCCTCCCGAGTGCTGGGATGGTTTATTTGTTTTAGATAGGGCGTCATTATGTATGCTGGAGTAGTCTCAAATACCTCAGCCTCCCCAAGTGCTGTGACTACAAGCAGGCACCACCCAGCTGCTTTTTTTTCCCACAAGGCAGTGTCTCACTTTGAAACCTGGCTAGAACTCACTATGTAGATAAGGCTAGCCTAGAACTCAACCTGTATATGCCTCTGGAGTGCTTGGACTGATATTTCATTACAACAGCGCCATCTTAGGTATATCTCAAGTACTGATCCTCCCAAGAAAGCTACCGACACATTTCCTAGAGTTGTTAGGATCTTTGCCATGCTGAGGCATGTGGGCACTATTCATCTATAGTCAGCCTCTGCCAGTTAATGGTTTTTTTTTTTTTGGTTTTTCGAGACAGGGTTTCTCTGAATATCTCTGGCTGTCCTGGACTTGCTTTGTAGACCAGGCTGGCCTCAAACTCACAAAGATCCGCCTGCCTCTGCCTCCCAAGTGCTGGGATTAAAGGCGTGCGCCACCACCGCCCGGCCAGTTAATGTTTTATTAACCTTCTCTGACTCTTCAGGGTTCAGAAAGGGGTTTTGTATTGTGGCTTCTGGGAGTACTGTAAGGCCTGAGTGATACCTCCTAGTTTTGTGCATCCCTGGAGCTCATGCTGTTGGTGAGAGCTGGTGGCACCTCCAGGCCAGTCAGCACTCTACAGCAGTACTATTCTGAGTCTTCATTCTGAGGGTCTAAACTTAGGGTTGTTCCATAAGACAGTGAACAGGCTGAGGGGAACATGGTTTGTTCAGGCAACAGGCTGGTAGAATACTTGAAGTGGTCCCAACACGGTGAGCCAGGAGGAGCTGGACCTCCCAAGGCCACTTTCCTGGAACTAATGAGGGTTACAGTGGCCAGAAATATGAGTGTGATGGGGAGGTGACTGGAGCAGGAGTCAAGAGTATCTCACATGTTACCATGTTTGCAGCCTCCTCCAAAACTGCCCAGTGGAGTTTTCAGTCTGGAATTTCAGGATTTTGTGAATAAATGGTAAGTTGGTGCCATGTTTCGGAGACCCCTAGTTTACCCTTTTCCCTCTTCAATTAATCCTGGCTGTTGCTATATCCCTTGTAGTGCCGGGACTCAGGGCTGATTCTGGTGCTACTCTCACGTGGGCTGCAGGGATCATCCTGCTACTTTCTGACCTTAATTTAATTGTGCAAGACTTTTTGTTTTGTTTTGGAGACAGGGTTTCTCTGTGTAACAGAGGCTGGCTGTCCTGGACTTGTTTTATAGATCAGGCTAGCTGCGAACTCAGAGATCTACCTGCCTCTGCCTCCAGGAGTTCTGGGATTAAAGGTCTGTGCCACCATGCCTGGCCCTGTGCAAGACTTTTATATGCTTAGGCATGATGGTGTGCCTATGTGGAGGATGAGCAAAGCCCAGCACTGGCTCCTCAGCCTTCAATGTAAGGGGCAGCAGGCATGCAGACATAAGCAGTGTGGTTGGGAACCAGCACTCTCACATTAGTTATCTTTCTTTTCAGCTTAATAAAGAACCCTGCAGAGCGAGCAGATCTGAAGCAGCTCATGGTGAGTCTCACAGAGCCTGTTTATTTGCCTTGCCCCACTCCTTGATCTTCAGAGTTGGGGCTGCACAATGTCCTCTGTCCTGACTGGGATGCAGTCAAGGAGGGGCCAGCCCACACCCTTCCTGAGGACAGGCTTTTTTGTCCAGTTCTGACTGGCTCACCCCACATTTCCAGCATGCTGAGTTACTCTCCATCTGGTTCTGGTTTGATGGCAGTGGCACAGGAATATGATGCTCTTAAGATCCAGACGATGCCATGCCCTGTGTAGCATTGAGTGTAGTGTCCCTTCTAACAAGCCAGTGAATTACTCAGAGATGCAAGGATCCCCCAGGGCCTCACAGCTTCTATGTGTGGCAGAGGGGGACTTTGGGCTACAGCTGGCCTCCTTGCTACAGGCCGAGAGTCTTGTTTTTCCTTCCTGGCTGTTTTTTCTTTTAAGATTTATTTATTATGTATACAGTGTTCTGTCTGCAGGTATATCTGCAGGCCAGAAGAGGGCACCAGATTTCATTATGGATGGTTGTGAGCCACCATGTGGTTGCTGGGAATTGAACTCATGACCTCTGGAAGAGCAGCCAGTGCTCTTAACCGCTGAGCCATCTCTCCAGCCCCCTCCTGGCTGTTTTTTTTTTTTTTTGGTTTTTCAAGACAAGGTTTCTCTGTGTAGCCCTGGCTGTCCTGGACTCACTTTGTAGACCAGGCTGGCCTCGAACTCACAGAGATCCGCCTGCCTCTGCCTCCCAAGTGCTGGGATTAAAGGCGTGCGCCACCACCGCCCGGCTCCTGGCTGTTTTTTAACAGCATTTCATTTCCCTGTTTCCTGTGTACAGGTTCATGCTTTCATCAAGAGGTCTGATGCAGAGGAGGTGGATTTTGCAGGTTGGCTCTGCTCCACCATTGGGCTTAACCAGCCCAGCACACCGACACACGCTGCTGGCATCTGAGCCTTCGGGAAGCGGCCCAGTGGCATGCCATGTTGCTTCTCCCCATGCTTGTCTCTGTTCAGACGTGCATCTCATCTGTGACAAAGGATGAAGAACACAGCATGTGCCAAATTGTACTTGTGTCATTTCAAATATCACTGTCTTTATCACTATGGTTACTCCCCTAAGTGAATTGGCTTTGTGCTTAGGGCTATTTGTATGTTGATCAAACACATGCCAGGCTGAACTACAGTGCAACCCTGGTGACCTGTGTGTCCTTCTTACTGATGTTTGCACTACTGTTCATGTTCCATGACTAACTGGCTGGCTTCCTGAACTGTCAGGATTCTTGGACCCGTGGTACTTCACTCTTGCTGGTGACCTCTCAGTCTGAGGAGGAGCCTTGAGAGACCCTTCACAGGCAGTGCATGGGAAGCATGCTTTGCTGCTACTCAAATGAGCATCTGAATGTGTACATCATGGTGTTTTTATTTTTCGCTTTTGGTATAGAACTCAGAAATTCCCATCAAAAAAAAAAAAATCTAACCAGAGCCCATCACTGCCATGATAGCTGGGGCTTCAGTCTGTCTACTGTGATGATTTTTTGACTTCTGGTTGTATTTCTATATTTATTTTTAAATATACTGTGTGGGGTACTTAGTGGTGTATGTCTCTTAAGTTTGGATTAGTGTTTCTAAATTGATGGTTATTTTGAACATCACAAATGGGTTAAGGCATCAGTGTGTCAGAGTTCTATCTTTACTCCAATCCAAGCACCAATGCTATTGTAAACGTGTATAGTGCCTACAAATTGTATGAAAACCCTTTTAACCATTTTAATCCAGATGTTTATCAAATCTAATCTCTTATTCTAATAAAAATACTATCTAGTTAAATAAAAAGGACAAAAGCTATTTCTGCTTTCGTGGCAGGCCTTTTGATTTCTCTAGACTGGTAGTTTGACTAGGTTCGGCCCCCACTGACTCGTGTGTTTGAATAGTGCCACATAGGGAAAGGCACTATTAGGAGGTGTGGCCTTATTGGAGGAAGCATGTCACTGTGGGGGCAGGCTTTGAGGTCTCAAGCCATGCCCAGAGTGGCAGTCTGTCGTGCTGCCTGTAGATCAAGATGTAGAACTCTCAGCTTCTCCAGCACCATGTCTGCCTGTATGTTGCCATGCTTCCTGCCATGACAATAATGGACTAAACCTCTGAACTTGTAAGCATGGTCATGGTGTCTCCTCACAGCAATGAAAACACCAAGACAACGATTTAGCCAGGCACTGAGGTACAGAAAGTAAAGACAGAAACAAAACTGGAAGGCATAAATTTTATATATATTTTTACATATAAATACCATATATATATTTACATATAAATACTATATATATATATTTTTAAAAGGTTTTTCAAGACAGGGTTTCTCTGTGTAACAGCCTTGGCTGTCCTGGACTCACTTTGTAGAGCAGCAGGCTGGCCTCTACAGAGATCTGCCTGTCTCTGCCTCCTGAGTATTGGACTTAAAGGTGTGCACCACTGCCAGGCCTACACTGTCTCTGAGAGTTTCTGTTGCTGATATGAACACCCTGACCAAAAGCAGTAAGGGGAAGGCTTATTTCAGCATACAGCTTGTAGTCAGTCCATCATCCAGGGAACCCCTGGCACAAAACTGGAGGCAGAAACTGAAGCAGAGGCTATGGAGGGACCCTGCTTACTGACTGGCTCGTCATGCTTCCTGAATCTTTCTTAGAGAACCCAGGGCCATCAGCCCAGGGTGACAGAGTCCACAGTGAGCCTCCCACATCAATATTATTCAAGAAGCACCATGAGCTTGCCCACAGGCCAATCTAATGGGGGCATTGTCTCAACGGAGGCCCCCTCTTCCAAAATGACTACCTTGTGTTGGGTTGAGGTAAAATCTAGCCAAACATGTTGGGCACAATACCATACTCTACTTTAATCCCAATACTTGGAGGCAGGAACAGGTGGATCTCTGTGAGTTTGAGTTGGGCCTGGTCTATATAGTGAGTTCCAGGACAACCAGGGCTATGTAGTCAGACCTTGTCTCAAAAGAAATGAAAGAAAGCTGGGTGGTAATGTGGCACGCCTTTAATCCCAGCACTTGAAAGGCAGAGGCAGGTGGCTCTCTGAGTTCGAGGCCAGCCTGGACTACACAGAAAAACCCTGTCTGGAGAAGCTCACCACTACCACCACACAAAAAAAAAAAAAAATCAAAACTAGACAGTGCATAATAAACACTGGCAGTTCTGTGCAGTGGGCTAATGGGTCTCCTGCGACTCTAGTCTTTGGACCAGCTCTTTCCATGCAGAACTTGAACAGACTCCTGCTAACTTCTTAGGACTACAGTATCTACACAAGGGAGGACTATAGGTGGGTGTCTTAGGCAGCCTGATCAAAGCAATTTCGGGAGGAAAGGGTTTACGTATCCTGAGTCACAGTCCACTAGTGTAAACCAAGGCAAGTATTCCCTGGGTGGGACCCGGAAGATGATGCAAAGGACTGCTGCTTACTGGTGTGCTCAGCCTCCTTAATCAGCACTCAGGACCCCCAGGCCAGGGGTTAGACCTCCCACCTCGGTAAGAAAATGCCCCATAGGGTTGCCTAAAGCCCCATCTTAAAGACGCAATTTCTCAGTGGAAGTTTCCTCCCCGGGATGCCTATAGCTTGTGTGAAGCTGACATAAAACCAGCCAGCACAGTGGGCTTGGGAACCTGACTAAACAAAATCATGAGCTATTTCTCATAGAACATTTTGGGTTTTTTTTTTTAACAGGGCCTGCCTGCAGTTCTAGCAGCCATGCTCATAAGAAGTTTGCTGGTGTGAGAGCCTTCAACCAGGTCCAGTCAGTCTGCTGTGCTATGCTGGGAAATGGTTTCCTTTCAGTACTTAAAATTAACTACACCCTCCAGGGAGCAGAAATACCCCCAGTGCTGCTCTGTCATGCCTATGAGGTAGCTGTAAAGTCAGAAAAACAAGATGTGGAGCCTAGGAATCCTCATTGTTAACAGTACTGTTGTACAGCTGTGAGGCTGGATACCACTACCAGAGTTTGGATACCAGCACTCACATTAGAAAACGGGTAACTCCAGCTCTGGGGGATTAAGCTTTGTACACACACATACAGTACTTACACACATATATACAAGCAAAATACATCTTAGAACACAGCAGCAGCAGTCATGTGCAGGTGACACGGTTCTGTGGATAAGGTAACAATGCTTGATGCCAAGCCTGACGACCCAAGTTCAATCCTTGGGACTAACATGGTGGAAGAACCGACTTCCCTAAGTAATCCTGTAACCTCCATATGCACACTGTGGTACACATTCCACATGTACATGTAGAACAAAAAGGAAATAGAAACCATGCTGACCAAAGGTCGTCCTTGAGGCTATCTTACCAATATTCCTTGGTATCTTTGGGAGAGTATCTTACACAAAACTATTGTGTTGTGTAGTAATTGTTACCATGGGTGTGTGTATGGTGCATTTGGTATGCACACGTGCTGATGGCCAGAGGTTGCTGGCAGTTTTCTTTTCTCTACTTTGTTAATTTTTTGAGACAGGATCTCTGCGTCCTCCTGGCTATCCCAGAACTTGTTGTGTAGACTATCACACTGCTCTGACATTCTGCCTCTGCTTCCCCCATCACCTTCCACATGACTGCCCCTAGTCATGACTGAAGTTATTTCAATTTGTATAGTGTTTTCCTATTCCAAACAAAAGATGGGATAGGGTGACTAGTTTATCTCATTTAGCACAATGCTCTAGCGATTAACCCATGCTAAGACCTTACATTATGTTTTGTTTTGGTTATAGTCCAGGTTGGCCTCACAGAGGACAGCAATCACTCCTGATAGAGCATTCCAAAACCTACAATTACAGGTGTGTATATGCCAAAGCTAGCTAAAATTATTTTTTTAATAATTTATTTTTATTTATATGCATTGGTGTTTTGCCTACTTCATACATGTATGTCTGTGAGGGTGTTAGATCTTGGAGTTACAGTTGTGAGCTGCCGTGTTGTTAGGGTGCTAGGAATTGAACCCAGGTCCTCTGCAGGAGCATTCAGTGCTCTTAACCACTGAGCCATCTCCCCAACTCCCTAAAACTATTTTTTACTATGATCTTTTAGATATGATGTTATACACTTTTCCCTATTCCTCTAATGGTGAAGTTGACCTTGAACTGACTTGTATCTGAGCAGAAAAAAAACATTTTTTTTTGTAGCTTTCTGTGTACTAGCACCATTCTAAACCCTTTCCATGAGTGCTGGGATAAAGGCGTGCACCCCATGTCCTGTATCACTACTTTTTTTTCAGATAGGGTCCCTCGGTGAACCCAAAACTCACTGATTTAGCTAGAAGGGCTGGCCAGTGAGCTTCAAGGATCTGTTGGTCTTCCTATCTACAGTGCTGGGGTTACAGGCATGTGACACTGCCCAGCTTTTTGCACGATTTTGGGGCTCCAAACTCCTCAGGTTTTCATATTTATATATAGATACTTTGCCAACTGAACCTTTCCATTTACAAGTATATACCCTCTTTCACACAGGCCTTAGGCAAGATGACATCTTTGAAGAGATGAAGTGCCCAGACTTAGAAGTTTAGTTTGTATAATTAACTGTAGCTCTTATCCACTTTATGAATCAGATTCTTCCTCCTCCTCTTCTTCTTCCTCTTCCTCCATAGGGCTCCTTGTGCTCAGCTTCAAGGCGGTTTGATTGATTGATGCTTCGTTGTCTACATGCACTGACATCTATGTAAAATAAGAGCCATTAGGATTACTGGGAAGGAGCTAAGCCTCAAAACAGCAAATTCTTGAAAATCAAATCTCATTTGTGGGGTTGGAGGGATGATTAGCAGTTAAAGAGTTCTTGTTGCATGTCAGGTGATGGTGGTGGTGTCACCTTTAATTCCAGCACTAAGGAGGTAGAGGCAGGTGGATCTCTGAGTTTGAGACAAGCCTGGTCTACAGAGCAAGTTACAGGACAGCCATGGCTACACAGAGAAACCCTGTCTTGAAAAACAAAAACAAAACAGAAAGAGAGAGTATTTATTTCTTGCCGGGTGTGGTGGCGCACACCTTCAATTTCAAAGCTTTGGAGGCAGAAGCAGGTGGATTTTGTGAGTTCAAGGCCAGCTTGGTCTACAAAGTGAGTCCAGGACAGCCAGAGATACACAGAGAAACCCTCTCTCAAAAGAACAGACTTGTTTCTTTTTCAAAAGAACCAAGATTGAATCTTAGCATCTATGCTAGACTCTCAAAAGCACCAAATGTAAGATATCTGACACTTCCATGGATACCAACATATATTCATTCACACACACCTATAAATAAAAATCTTTAAAACAAAACAATTCAGTTGTATGTTCATCACATTTTTATGACTAAAAGGAAATCACTTCCTGTTTCTTGTTTCTCCCATTACTGAAAAAGGGGCTTCATATGTATTAAAAGTTAACTGACTTATAAGGTTCTTTTTTAAAACCATCAACAACAAAATAATGGTGTAGAATTCATGGCTTTAATTTTCAAAATATGTATTTAGGAAGAATATGATTGTATTGGCTTTGCTGAAGGCCCCTGTAAAAGTGAGTAGGCTAACACCTGCAACTCGCCCTGTAGCTCCTGCTCTGCACTTGAAGTCACACAGAGCAGAGACTATGACATACTTCTGAGAAGAGCCAAGTCTCTAAACAGCACACACCCGTAATCCCAGGCAGAAGAACCTCAGAAGAAGGCCACATAAGGCAATGCTTCAAGAGAAACCCTGCCACCTCCACCACATCAACCACTACCAGTTTCTTGAGGTTCTCGAGTAACTGAAAAGAATGGAGTAGTTTGAGAAATGGGCTAGCTGGGCATATTGCTGCATACTAGGACAGTAAAGGCTGCCTAAATCCAACAAAGTATAAAAGATAAGCTGTTTATTGCCTGGAAGAGTAATTTCAATTAGCTATTTATTCAACCACAAATTATGAGAGGCTGGAGATGTAGCTCGCTGGTGGTGTGCTTGTTAACCATGTATGAGGTTCCAGGTTTGGTGCATAGTAAATTCCCCCATTCCTCCAAATATTTGGCACTTCCCAGGGTCCTTTGGACTTGGTAGCAATTTGCCATACAGCCTTTTCCTGTCCAAGCAGCAAGGGCGCAATGGGACTCCACACACTATCTGGATGCCTGTACTTGCCTAAACTTACATCACATAACTGTTCAGGTGCAGGCTGAGAAGACAGCATCTCAGTCCCTCTTTGAGAACGTATCATTGATTGGAGGGCCAATTCTTCAACCTAGGGAAGAGTCAAGGACATTTTATTTTGCGTTCTGCTAGGTTACCAAAGTGAGTGAATTCACTGGATGCTATGAAGACTGGCATCATGAGAGGGAACTGTTTATAATCATAATTATAAACTGTTTTAGAAGGATGGAGGGAGCTCCCCCTCCCCCAGGCAAGGTCTGACTATGCAGCTCTAGCTATCCTGGAACTCAAATGTAGACCAGGTTGGCCTTGAATTTACAGAGATCCACCTGCCTCTTCCTCCCAAGTGTTGGGATTAAAGGCATGCACCACCATATCCAGTTAAGTAATGTAGTGGGTGTGAAGTTGTAAGCCTGTAATCCCCCTATTGGAGGAGGCAAAAGAATAAGTTTGAAGGCAACCTGGTCTACACAGTAGGTTCAAGATCAGCCTAGGTTACATAGGCCATTTTTTCCTCTTCTCTCTCTCTGAGACACACACAGCCAGGGGGTCAGCTGGCTTCACAGATAGATGTCCTAAGCCTGAGTTTGTCTGCTGATTAATGAGAAAGTGAAGGCAGAAGATCGAAAATGCACGTTTTCTGGAGCATCAGAGTATCTGCTGGGAGGTCATCTTCAACCACAATCATTAGGGGCTTGTGGGGGTATTGTTGCATTAAGTGTGAACCGTTTATAACTGCCCTAAGGAAAACTTATTTTCTACACCACAGGTATACAAATTCAGTTTATAACGCGCTTCTGTAATCCTCACGTCACTTTAAATATAAGATCTTGCCTAAGAGTGCTGAGCAGGGGCTACCATGATCATTTCATAGGGACCAAATTAGCCCTAGCTCTAGGAAGTGATCAAGGCGGACCTAAATATGCATTCCTCCAAGTCAGTATCTGCTCCCAGCAGAGCAACTGGGATTCAAGTGGACAAGCTTCTCTCCCAGACCCCATTCGCCCTACAGGAGGATCTAAGATTCCCTTCTACATTGCAACACTAATGCCCTTTCAAGTGCATAAAACACTAGTAACCAGCAGCTGAGGCGTAAGCCGGCGGGCTGAGTCGGGATGGAGGTAGGCTTAGAGGCTAAACCCTTCGAGCACCTAGCAGTGGGGAGCAAGCTGCCCGGCTGTACTGCCGCGCTGGACGCCTGCGAGGTTAGGGCTGGAGGGCAGCGCGCCTACCTTGAGGCGGTTCAATTGGTCGTGCAGGACTCCCTGTAGACGCAGCAGGGTCTCCTCCTCCTTGCGGAGCTCCTGCAGCCGGCTCAACATCCTGTTCCTCCTGCTTAGGGAGTTGCCTTCTGCCGGGCGCCCGGTGATGACGCCACTTCCGACTGCCGGAAGTAGCCACCGGGGGCAGATTTATTTTCTTCCTGCCGCTGGCTTTGTGTTGACCAGGATTCTGAAAGCAACCTACGGTGGAATCCCGAGGATGACTTCAGTTCAGTTGCTGATTCCTCACAGTAAAATTCGTTTTACATTCCTCAGGAAAACAGTATTTGCTGCAGCACTTTTTTTTTTAATAATTTATCTTTTATTTCTTCAAGTTACATCTCAATCACAATCCCCTCCCTACTCCACCCTCCAGTCCCACCCTTCCACCCTCCTCCCCCTCAACCCCCCATCCTCTTCCCTTTTTTTTTTTAGTTTAAGGTATTTCTTTTTTCCCCCCAACAGCTCTCCCTTTCAGTCCAAAAAATGGTTCTTTTTCTTATAACTAAGCTGCAGCACTTTTAACATGCTGTTCCAAGTGGCTTTACTACACAAATGCTAGACACTGCGAGCAGAAACCAAAATAACAGTAAAACTTGTGTGAGGGCTTGGAGATGGCTCAGAGGTTAATAGTACTGGCTGATCTTCCAAGGACAGATTCAAATCCCAGCACCCACATGGAAGTTCAAAGCTGTAAAGGAGGCACATGCCTTTAATCCCAGCACTTGGGAGGCATAGGTAGGTGTATCTCTGTGAGTTCAAGGCTAGCATGGCTTACATAGTGAGTTTCAGGACAACCAGGGTTAGACAGAGATACTTTGTCTCGAAAAAAAAACAAAACACTTGGTTGAGACATGATCCCTACTAATTCCCATTTTCAAGGGCAAGAGGAAAGCTAAGGTATTAAAGGGGAATTTTTTTTTCCAAAACCAGGATTTCTGTTAATCCTGCCTTGGCCTTGTTTTGTAGACCAGGCTGGCAAAAGAATCACCTACCTTTCAAATGCTAGTATTAAAGGCATGCACTAGCAGGACCATTTATAAAGGAGTTATCTTTTTTTTTTTTTTTTGGTTTTTCGATAGACAGGGTTTCTCTGTGTAACAGCCCTGACTGTCCTGGTCTTGCTTTGTAGAACAGGCTGGCCTCGAACTCAGAGATATCCGCCTGCCTCTGCCTCCCAAGTGCTTGGATTAAAGGCGTGAGCCACCACGCCCGGCTCCGGAGTCATCTTTTTCTTAACCTTTACTTGCCTGCTAGCAGTTTTATCAAATACCATGAAAGCAACAGGAAATGAAGCTAATTCTAGGATTAGACTGACGTAATTTCCATTTAGAACATTTGAGGAAATACCCCACAAACATTCCTGTCACCATGAACACAAGTATCCACAATAACACTCTACTGAAAGTCATTTTTAAATATCCACTTGTGGCAGCACCAAGGGTTCCTTGTACCACATGCTCTCTGATGGTTATTCTAATTGTCCAATTATTCACAGAAACTGGCTTGTAATTGTTCCTGATTTAGTAACCCTCATGCTTTTCATACAAATCTAAAATGTTGTTGATAACAAATACTATGTTGGAAAAATTACACCTGGAAAATGAAATTTTATTAAAAATAAAGTCCTAAGCCGGGTATGGTGGGGAGGCGGAGGCAGACAGATCTCTGAGTTCAAGACCAGCCTGGTCCACAAAGCAGTCCAAGACAGCCAGGGCTACAGAGAAACCCGGTCTCGAAAAACCAAAATAAATCCTTCTGCAATCCTGGATCCCCATTATTTCCCAGAAAATGTTAAAAAGGACTTGGAAACATCCATAATTAAGATTCACACAAACTTTCTCACTGCATCTTTGATTAGGTTTTTATTCAAATAGGCTTGTCTCTATTTGCTCTATGGAATGATGCAAATTTTAATAGTTTAGTTTATGCCGCAGGCTTCTTTTCTTCTGTGGAAGGTTTCTTCTCTGCTGGTTTCTTGGTAGGGGCAGCCTTCTTTCCCGCAGGCTTCTTCAGCTTCTTGACATCTATAGGCTTCTTTTCTTTCTTGCCTCCCGCAGGCTTCTTGTCTGCAGTCCCCTTCTCTGCTGCAACCTTCTCCGATTTGGCTGCCATTGCTGCTGCTGCTTCCAATTTTTTCACCCGGAGTTTATGCTGGGGGAAAAAAAAAAGTAGGAAATTAGGAATCAAATCTTTAGCCAGGAGTGGTGGCGCACACCTTTAATCCCAGCACTCGGGAGGCAGAGGCAGGTGGATCTCTGAGATCAAGGCCAACCTGGTCTAGTGAGTCCAGGACAACCAAGGATACACAGAGAAACCCTGTCTTGGGGGGAAAAAATCAAATCTTTAGTAGTGGTATGTCTTTAATGCCAGCACTTGGGAAGGTTGGAAGAAGTCTGGTCTACACGGATAGAGTGAGACACTATCAGGGGAGGGGAGAGTATCAAACCTTCTTTAAAAACAAAAAAATCCTGACGGCATAAAGCAAATTATGGCTTACATTTCTGGCCTGGCGAAGAATGGTATTCCTGCGCATAGTCTTTGAGTAAGGGTTCAGCTTCAACATGATTCTCAGGTTCTTCAGTGGATTCTTCTTCAAAACTCTACGTTGAATCTTCTTGCTGTAAAGAACCATTCATCAATCAACATGCCTTAAAAAGTCAGAAGAGGCTGTGGGAAGAGTTATATTTAAGTTGCAAAACGTTACCGTGGTGCTCGGAGGGCTCTTTGGATCTCTGGGCTTTTCAAGATTCTGCTAAGGTCTGTGTTCATCATCTTGTGCATGGGAAGGCTAGGAAAAAATACAAGTCCAAATTCTCACGTAACTGAACTTAAAACATAAAATCATAATCATGGTTCAGATAAATGACATTTTCCCCTTCAAACAATAGAAAATGTAAAAAAATTTCAATGCATAATATAGGAAGAATGTTATCAAGCCTGAATGCACACTCACTTATAGTTACTCTTGAGGGAAGCGGCCTTACGCCAAGTGCCATACAATTCATCTAACTTCCGGAAAGCACTCTCAGTCCAAATGCAGAAACGCCCCACATGCCCACCAGGAGCAAGTTTCAAAATGTTCAGCTTGCTTACATTAAGCAGAGTAATACCTTTAAAGGGAAAGAAGAATCAGGAAGCCTGTTTTCACTCAACAGGGGAAATAGTTTCTAGGGCTTATTGTGCTTCAAACTCACTCATTTAGGAATCAGAACTTCCACAAAATCATGTTATTTCAGAAACACGGACCATGAAGTGGAATTTCATCATAACCGCAGCTGAGCAAGCTTGCACAAAATAGGCAGTTAAAAAATATGTGTTAAGAATTTACCAGGGATGTTTCTGAAGGCCTTGATGATACCATTATCTTCATTATAGATGATGCAGGGTCCCCTGCGCTGGATACGTCGGCGGTTTCTCATTTTGCCCTTGCCAGCTCTCATTCTCTGAGAGGCATAGACCTATAGAGGGAGCAGCTTTAGTATTCTGACCAAGGTTTAACCATCTCAAGGTAAAGGAAATACTATCAAGAATGAATTCCAGAGAACTCATTCTTGTTAGTATTTCATGTCTCTGATCTTAGTTACTAAATGGTCACAACTTGCTCAGCAATAATTTTCGTCAACCGTCTGATTCAGCTTACTGACAGCAGGCAACTGTCACTGAAAACAGAGTAAGACGCAAATTACAACATCATTGCAAGCAATATAGACTTCTCCAAGTTGTCTTCTCATATATCTTTCTTTATCACTATTTTCTAAATGTCACAAATCACACCCACACTCCACTAGATAGGCTTGGGGTAACAAAACTATCTGAATCTTTGAAAGGAAAATTCCTATAAGCAATATCCAGTAACAATTGAAGACTGATCCTTTAACTTCAACTTTTCATTTCAACCCCAAATCCAACAATATGATCACCAGACTATTAGCATGCAAGTTAAACCTACCTTCTTGATGTCATTCCAAGCTTTAAGTTTCTTAAGCAGCTGAACAGCCTCCTTGGTCTTCTTGTAACCTTCAACCTTATCTTCAACCACCAAAGGCAGTTCAGGAACTTCCTCAATACGATGACCTAACAAAACCAGTGTGAAACTTAACTTCTTGTTTTGCTTTTCTAGACATTGCCCTGGAACTCAAAAGCTCTTCCTGCCTCTACCTCCACTGCCCTATGTCTCAACTCTTTGCATGCTCCTGCCACCAAAATACGATGCAATCTGCCAATTCAGAATTTCCACTAATATCATGTGTTTCAGAAACACGGACCAATTAAGTGGAGTTTCATCATTTTGACAGTTAAAAAACACCATAGGAATAATAGGAGCTACAGCAAAGGCGTAACAGATGGAAGCAAGCAGAAAGAAATACAATTCATGGAAGTTTAGGTACAAGGTAAAATTAAACATCCTGTATCAAAGCATCACAGACCTTTAGACATTACCAAAGCTGGTAAGGCTGAGGCAGCCAGAGCAGAGCAGATGGCATATCGCTTTTGGGTTGTGTTCACTCTGCGGTGCCAACGACGCCAGGTTTTGGTTGGCGCAAACATGCGGCCCCCTCGACACATCTGTTTTCTTTGTTAAGAATTAACATTTTTGCAAATTTAGAGAATTAACAAGGTTATGACTTGCTCAGTAACAACTTTCGTCAACCTTCTGAACCAGCTTACTGACAGCAGGCAACTGTCGCCATGAACAGAGTAAGACGCAAATTACAACATCACTGCAAGTGATCCCCTGTAAGACACCTCCAGATTGTTGCTAGAGATCTGTTTACCAGGGACAAGTTATTTCAGACATGACGCAAATATTATTAAAAATTAATAAATTAAGCCAAAGTCAAGTTGACTAACTGCAACGAATACTAAGAGAAACAGGATACATTTCCAAAAGCACCCTGGCCAGAACGGTGGGTCCCACCACCTCGGACTCTGGGAATTCGAGCCACAGCTCTGCCAGTACCCCAAGACTCAGCACTGGTCTGATGACCTAAAATTAAGAAGAAAAAGGTTTTAGTACTAAGCCATAGTAACTTAAACTTACTTTATGCATGGTAAAGGCAATATCAGAATAGTGAAGGCAAATCACATGGTTCAGAAACACGGACCAATGGAATTTCATCATCTACTGCAAAGGAGTCCACAAGGCACCTACCTGTGACAAATTAAGTCCATACCTGCTAATTCACTGACGGCATAGGGCTGTCTGTTGTTTTTCCTCAAGTTGGTGTGAACAAAGTTCACAATATCTGGTCGAATGGGAGCTTTGAACACAGCTGGCAAAGTGACATTCTTGCCAGATGACTCCCCCTTTTCAGAGTACACCGATATGAGGGGACGGGCACAAGCCTTGGAGGAAAGAACAAGCTAACTAAGACACAGATCAAGTACCATATCTCCTGTATTCAAAATCAATTTTGAAGAACACATTTTAAGACTTTCAAGCACATATAGGACTACTTGGGAAGAATTGGAGGACAGAGAGGCGTTAAGAGTTAACAGGGTATGTGTGTGAACCAGTACACGAAAAACACAAAATCCCCTAACAGAACCATACCACCATGTTGTTCTAATAAACATTCACTTGAGAAAGTAAAAACAGTATTTCTATTGACAATGTTGGAGGCAAACTCTTGCCATCCTTAAATGTCAAGAGCTTGACTTCTGGAAGTATACAATACTTAAATCCCCAAATCGCAGGCCTCGGTTAAATGTACATCAATTTGACTTGTCTAGCACGTATGGGATGTCTAGGTTACTTAGATCCTCAGCACCCCAAGTGGAGGCAGGTTAGGTTGGCATTCAAGAAACAAAAACTAAAACACCAGTGGGTCTATCATTTCAATAGTTCTATAGCCAAAGAACGCCCACAACCTGAAGATGTCAATTTTCAAAAAAGAAGAAATTTGAAGGCAAAAATGCTCAATCTGGGCAAAGTTTGAAGAGACTCTTTAATGAGACCAGATACCAAATGTAGCAAAACTTGCCTGCTAGGTCTTATTTGTCCAAGTTTCAGTCCCCTTCTCAATCTCACTTTGCAAAGACTCATCTGACCATGGCACATACCACCTGACCAGTTCTGTCTGACCTCATTTCCTATATGCTCTTTAAGATTCCAACCTCAGGATCATCTTTTCTATCCTCTTGCTCTATACTTGTCACCTAATAGGCCAACCTACCTTGCCATTTTTAAAGATGAACCTCAGTACCGTCTCTAAATTTATTCTGGTCAGATCAACCTTCACCCATGCATTATGTATATAGCACAGAGGAACACTTCAAGAACAATATGCTACTCCTGCCTGAGAATTGGCTTAAGGTTCAAACACCTAGAGTACATCAAATAAAGCAACTACTTTCTAAGCAACGAAGACCTTGCTTTTCCAGAAGCGATTTCAAAGAAGCAGAGACAACCAATCTTTCTGAAAAGCACAAACACTGATTTCCCTCAGCCCTTTTCTTTAGAGATAAGCAAATTCACTACACTGCAAGCCCATGACGCGCCAAGGTCCATGCCGACTTGCCGTCGGACGACCCCGAACCCCTGCGAAGTCTCCGGCACCAATGGGCGCGGTTCCTAGAAGCCTTGTTTCCCTATAACTAAGGAAAGTGAGGGTCCCGAAGGTCCACCTGTCGTGTTCACCATGCGCTGTCGCCCACGTTGCCTCTAAGATGGCTGCCGCAGCACCCACAACCCAGCTCCCGGCCAGAAAAGGTGCTAGGTCGCCTTCCCATCGCCTCCCCTCCTACAGGGCCCAAGTCCTGAACCCTTCACCCTCCCCCATGGGCCTTAGAAACCAAGGGAAAGCCTACTGGAGAAGACCTCCACTCACCATGACGGGGAGAGGAGAAGGCCACGCTCCTCTCAACCCGGCTGCTCCTACAGGAAAAGGAAATACTTACCACTTCTAGTCTATATATGTCCTTCCACTCGTCTCCCCCTTCCTGCCTCGTATTAAAACCAACTCAGAGACCCAAACCATCTCCCTACTTCACTGAATATTTTTAAAAATCATATTAGTGCGTTACGTGTGTTAAAATTCTGTATCTATTACTTTTAAACTCAAAAAGAGTTATTAGAAAGAAGGGACTACTTTTTGCGGACTAATTCATGGCTCTCCAACTCTCGCGAGATGAGATTTCTTGCCATTCCCCTTCCCTCTCTTTCCCACGTCGCATAAGCTCTTTTAACCTTTTTCCTCTCCTGACAGAAACGGGAGACTTTTGGAATAGTAAATATCACGGGGTGTTTTCATGAATTAAAATGGTGTGTTAGCGTTGGGTATAAAAGGAACTTAATGTTGTGAAGTAGTTCCGGCGGGGCGGGGTCATGGCCTCTGACGTCAGCTTCGGCGCGCGCAGTTCAGTTTAGCTGCCCGCGAAGGACGGAGTCCAGGGCGGGATGTGGGCTGTTACGAACCGCGCTGTCGAGGAGTTTTATGCTCTTCTTCTCCGGTGAGTTGTGTTTGGGGGATGTGATGGCACTTGTACCTCCCTGCCTTTGTCGCAGCTGAAGGTTTCGCGCCCTACCGACTTTGCTGGGGTTTGCGGTGGGAGAGGCGAGTCCCGGCTGTGCTGTGAGTTTGGCTTTGCTGAGGCTTAGGATGCTGCCAGCCTCCCGAGAAGACATCAGTACTTAGGCAAAAGAGGCAAGGCGACTGCTCACTTCACTCATCTTGTCGACGCACACGCTTCTAAGAAGAGGCTTCCGGGATATGGAGAAGTAGTTGTCCCCCATCTCCTGCCTTAAGCTTTGACTGACTCCTAGAAAAATAAAAAATGTATAGTGTTCAGTCACGATAGTTCCCTCCTGAGCTCCATTTGTAACGATGCAGAGACCGTGAGCTGGCTTTAAAAGGCACTACTGATTCACTGTTTCTCGTGCTTTTCTTGAGACAGTGCCTCTCACTAGACAGAAATGCTCAGAATTCGCAGCGACCCTCCTGCCCAGCCTCCTGATGCTGGCATTAGAGACGTGAGCCACCATGTCAGAATTCACTTTGTTTCTTTAGTGAAATATTGCTACGAGAGGATTGTGTCAACTTCTACCTCCTGTATGAAAGAAAATCCAAGTCAGTGACTTACATCAGAATCACCCCGAGGATTGCCAAAGTACAGATTGATGGGCTTCAGAAGTGAAGACCAAAATTTTTTCCTTTCTAAATTCTAGACTCAATTGATGGCTGGGTGTTGCTCATTTTCTAAATGCTAAAATTTTTAACTGTTATTTTTGCTTCTCTTCGTGTTTACAAAAGCAGTAATGCTTCTTTAATATTTTAGAAAAATAACGTGTGGTTTTTGGGTTTTTTGTTTGTTTTTCAAGGCAGGATTTCTCTGTGTAACAGTTCTGTCTGTCCTGTACTCCCTTTGTAGATCAGGCTGGCCTTGAACTCACAGAGATCCACCTGCCTTTGCTCCTGAGTGCTGGGATTAAAGACGTGCACCACCACCCCTGGCCCTTTGGTTTTGTTTTTTTAAACTGGCTCCCATTGTGGAGCCCAAGTTGCCTTGGAACTTGTCATCTTCCTGCGTCAGCATCCCAAGTACTGGGGTACAGGAGTATACACCATCCCCAGCAGATTTTTACATTTTTAGTTTTGTTTAAAAAAAAAAAAAAAATCTGGAGGGATGGCTCAGGGGCTAGGAGCACAGAGGACCAGAATTTGGTTTCCAGAGCCACATCAAGCAGCTCACAGTCACCTGTAACCCCAGCCTTGGGGCAGTGCCCTCAGGAGCACCTGCACGTACACATGCATTACCTGTACTCCTTACAAACTCCATAATCAAAAAAACCTTTTTTTTAAGATTATTTATGTGTATGTTTTGCCTGCTTGTATGTGTGTGCACTGGTGCCTGCAGAGCTCAGAAGAGGGTGTCCGATACCATGGAATTGGAGTTACAGATAAGGTTGTGAACCATCATGTGAGTGCTGGGATCTGAACCCAGGTCCTGTGCAGGAGCGACGGTGCTTTAACCCCGAGCCATCTCTTTAGTCATTATCCCCTCCAAAAAAAACCCAGTTCTTAGAGTCTCACTGTATACCTGGCTGGCCTGGAATTAAGAGATCTTTCTGCTTCTGCTATGATTAAAGGTGTGGTTCCCCATGCCCATTCCTCCTTTATCGTTTTTTCTCAACCTAATTTTTTTCCCCTTCCTGCTGCTGCCCTTAGAGCTCTTGTAAGGACTTAGCTTTCCCACTATTAAAATGCTAGTTATTTCTGAGTTTAAATAACAAGGGAGAACCTGCAGTTCTGTTTCTCACACATGGTTCTGCATTTCAGGGAATTTAATGAAGAAAAGAAAGGAGTCTGTAAAGCCCCATTCATCTATGAGGTATGAGCAGTTTATTTGCTTTTAAACACAATAACCCTAAAATCATGAGGGCGGGATTGCTGGGTTTTTTCGTTTTCCGAGACAGGGTTTCTCTGTTTAACAGTTCTGGCTGTCCTGGAACTCACTCTGTAGATCAGGCTGCCCTTGAACTCAAAGAGATCAGCCTGTGCTTCCTAAGTGCTGGGATTAAAGGCGTGTGCAACCACACCCAGCGGTAATAGACAGTTTAGAACTGCCATGTGAGTGCTGAGATTTGAACTCAGGTCCTTTGGAAGAACAGCCAGTGCTCTTAACCAATGAGCCATCTCTCCAGATCCCGTGAGTTTTTTGTTTGTTTTAAAATTGGGTATTTTGAAATTAATTTACATATGCTAAATTTTACCCTTTTAGGAACTAGTCTTTGAATTTTGATAAATAGCTTCAGGAGTGTAGTTACCCCCATTATCAAAGTGTAGACCATTTCCTTTCTAAACATGTGCTCATGTTCCTGTATAAGCATTTCCATGTATCTCTAGTAACTGCAGCTGCTAATTTGTTTTCTGTCTCCATAGTTTTGCCATTTCCAGAATGCCAGTAAATAAAACGTATAGTTTCTTGGCTTTGGCTTTCTTTTTTGTTTATTTGAGGCAGGTTCCCACTGTGTAGCCTTGGCTTTCCTGGAACTCAATTTTTAGACTAAGCTGCCATTGAGCTCAAGAGACCTGCCTGTTTTGGCCTCTCGAGTGCTGGGATTAAAGGTGTGCACCACTACGCCTGGCCAGAGTAAGCATTTTAAATGACAGTATGCATTTGAGATTCATCGTTTTTGCTGTGTTTCAGTAGGTCCTCTTACTGTTAGTGTACTAGTTTGGTTATTCAGTCATGGATTAAAGGACACTTGGGTTGTTTCCAGATTTTTATAAATATGAATAAGGTTGCTATAAGTGTATATTTATTAACAATCATGGCTGGGTGTAGTAACACACAGCTTTAATCCCAGCATGTGGGAGGCAATGGAAGGCAGATCTCTTGAGTTTGAAACCAGCCTTCAGAACTAGTTTCAGGACAGCCCAGGACTACACAGGAAAACTGTCTCAAAAAAACCAAAAAACCAATACCAAAAAAAAAAAAAAAACAAACACACACAAAAAAAGAAGAATCTGGTATGTATTAGATGTTCCATAGTTAAATTTCTCATAGTTGTGAAGATAAAACGTGTATGTGTGAGACAAAGAGCCAATAAATTATTTAAACACCAGGCTAGGGGCTGCAAAGATAGCTCATAATTAAGAGTACCTGTTGCGCCGGGCGGTGGTGGCGCAAGCCTTTAATCCCAGCACTTGGGAGGCAGAGGCAGGCGGATCTTTGTGAGTTCGAGGCCAGCCTGGTCTACAAAGCGAGTCCAGGACAGCCAGAGATATTCAGAGAAACCCTGTCTCGAAAAACCAAAAAAAAAAAAAAAAAGAGTACCTGTTGCTCTTGCAGAGGCCCTGAGTTCAATTCCCAACACCCACATTGCAGCTCACAGCTGTGTCTTTAACTCCAGTCCCAGGGGATCTGATGCCCTCTTATGACTTCTGGTAGCTCCAGGCACACACATGTTGCAGACATATATGCAGGAAAACACACATAATATAAAAATTAAGTAAAATTTTTTAAAACCAAGTAGGGAGAAATAATTATGAATAAAGGCTAATACCTATGCATATCTACATTTATGTAGATACATGGATAAAGTTTTTATAAAACTGAAAAATCAGCCGGAAGGACAAAAACTGTAGTAAAAAATACAAAGGACATGAATGAATAAGAAATACAAGCACAATTCTTTTTCACTCTTGGAGTTCTTACTAATCAAACTCAGAAATCAAGCACAGTCCCATCTGAGTACTCCCCTCTCTGAATCCTTCCTCCTTGGGGTCTGTGTTCATTTTCTACAGCTGCAGGAGAAAGTGTTACAATTAGGCAGCTTCAAGTTGAAGTTCATTCTCTCACAGTTTTGGAGACTAGAGGTAAGATGTAGGTGTAGGCAGGTCGTGTTCCCACTGAAAGCTTCAGAAAGCAACCGTTCCTGGATTCTTCCTGGCTTGTGATTTCCAGCGTTTTTGGTGTTGCCTCACATCTGCCTCCCTAGAAGGCCTTCTCCTTTGTGTCTTTTGTCTCTAAATCTCTTCTGTAAGAATGCCAGTCATTGAATCTAGACCCCACTCCCTAACTCAAGTTACTCTGCAGCTTAACTTGATTACACTTGCATATAAAGGTCTCTTTCAAAAAAAAAAAAAAAAAAAGTCTCTTTCATAAGAATTGGCGTTAGTGCTTCCAGGAATCTTTAAGGGACACAGTGGAGCCCACAATAACTGAAACTTAAAAGGCTAGATTAACATTGTCCTTGGTTCTCTGAACTGGTGTCCTAATCCGTCAGTGTCCTAGTAAGTTAAGTAGATTCAGATAAGCAGAGACAGTTACTAGTAAGTGTATTGGGGAGCATTCGCCTTTGTTGGTGATCAGTTACAAGACAACATCGTACTACTATACTAGATGATAAAAATATTCATTTCTTGACTGGGTTTTCTGACATTTGAAGGGCAGTTTGATTGTACCAGTATGATTTTAGGTATTCATTCTAAGAAAAGAATTCATGAATATTCACTGTCATTTTATTACAGCACTTAACTAGAAACTACCAAAACACAACAGTACAAAATTGCTGTGCACCAGTAGAGCGGTGGTCTTAAGTATCCACATATCTTTTTTTTTTTTTTTTTTTTTGGTTTTTTGAGACAGGGTTTCTCTGTGTAGCCCTGTCTGTCCTGGACTCACTTTGTAGACCAGGCTGGCCTCGAACTCACAAAGATCCGCCTGCCTCTGCCTCCCAAGTGCTGGGATCAAAGGTGTGCGCCGCCGCCGCCACCCGGCTCACATATCCTTAATAACAGGGAGAAAGCAATTAATAATGTGAAGCCATTAGAACGTCTCATCTCATTATGTGAATCATACCTGAATATCTGTTAGATGAGTACAGTAGTTGACTCCCCAGAATTCACATGAAGGGGGAAGGTGAGAACAGCTCCTGCATGTTGTCCTGGACCTCTACATGTATGCCCATGAACACATACAGTCATACACATGCATAATAAATTTCTTTTTAAAGAAGAAAGGTAAAAAGCTGTTTTCATGTTTTTGTACAATATATGTTTAGTGCATTGGAAACAAAAAGACACTTCTTATGAACTAAAGTTGTACAGTTTCATAGTCCAATAGAAGAAAGGATAATTAATATAAGTTGCTTTTTTGTTTTGTTTTTTGAGACGTGGTTTCTCTGTATAGCCCTCGCTCTCCTGGATTTGCTTTGTAGACTGGGCTGGCCTCGAACTCACAGAGATCCACCTGCCTCTGCCTCCCGAGTGTTGAGATTAAAGGCACGTGCCTCTACACCCTTCCTTTCTATCGTACATTAATTATACTGTGATTAGGGGAAGATGTCAGTGAAGGCCTAAGCAAGGAGGGATTTACAAGGCAGACATCTTCCAGTGCAGTTTGAAGTGGGCATAGATGACAGATATAAGCTAGATTTTGTGTATCAAATGCATATGTGCTGATGAGTACATGTGGAGGCCAGAGGTCAGTATTGGATGATCCTCAGATGTCCTCACCTTAGTTATTTTGTGACAGGGTCTCCTACTCACTTGGTCTCGATCTTCTTACTTGGCTGTACTGACTGGGCAGCCAGCCCCAGCCGTGTCTCCGCGCCCCCCCTACCCCCAGCACTGGAGTTACAGATACATGCCCTTGTGCTCAGCTTCACATGAGTGCGCATAAGCAGCAAGCCCTTTACCAACTGAGTTGTTTCCCAAGCCCATGAGAAACAGCATCGCAGAATATAAGTGTGACCTTTTAAAACATTTTGCCTAGATCAAATTCCTTTTTTAGTACTTTTGATGTAACTGATCTGCAGCAGTCAGATTACATATAAAAATACTGCAATCTGTTTTTAACAGGCTGATGTGCAAGTACAGTTGATCAGCAGAGACCAACCAAATCTTCTGAAAACTATTCTAAATGAAAATGACATAGTATTTCTTGTGGAAAAAGTGGTAAGTATTAGGCTTTGTAATTAATTCTTAGTAGCCAAATTTGTTTGTTTGGGGAATAATCTCATACTCCATATCTTCCTATTAATGAAAGTGAGCACTAATGCTAATGCTTTTCCCCCCCTTGGTTTTTTCTTTCTCTCTCTTTTTTTTTTTTTGGGGGGGTTTTTCAAGAAAGGGCTTCTCTGTATAATAGTCCTGGCTTTCCTCGAACTCACAGAGATCCACCTGCCTCTGCCTCCCCAGTGCTAGGGATTAAAGGTGTGCACCACCACCACTCCCGGTTTCCCCTTGGGTTTTTCTGGAACAGGGTTTCTCTGTATAACAGCTCTGGCTATCCTAGAATTCATTTTGTAGACCAGGCTGTTCTCAAGCTCAAACAGATCTGCCTGCCTCTGCCTCTGCGTCTGCCTCTGGAATGCTGGAATTAAAAGCGTGCACCACCATGCCCGACTGACACTAATTCTTTTACGAACAAGTAAGTAGGGGGCTTTCTACTGGGAATATAATGCCAACCATAGATATATACATAATGCAGACTTTGTAATAGATCCATTAAGAAAAGGAACAAAGCCGGGTGTGGTGGCACATGCCTTTAATCCCAGCATTCAGGAGGCAGAGGCAGGCAGATCTACAAAGTGAGTTCAAGGACAGCCAAGCTACAGAGAAACCCTTTCTTGAAAAAACCCAAAAGGTGGGCATAGACTATGCCTGGGTGTAGTACTGCAAACTTGTAATCCCAACATGTGGACCTTATGTCCAAATAAATAAAAGATAAAATTGAGGGCTGGGATAAGCTCATATCCCAGAACCAGGTTGTTCCAGTTGGGAAATGAAAAATACCTAAATATCTGAGCATCACCTGTGGGTCTCCTGTTCAGCTCATGGTCCTGTGCCTGTTACAGCTCTTCTCTACTGTCTTCAGATGCTCCTTTACAGTAACTACTACATCAGAGTCTTTAGGGGCTGGAAGCTGACTCAGTGGCTAAGAAGACATGCTTCTCTTGCAGAGGACCCAGGTTTGGTTGGAAGTGTCCACAGGACAGCTCACTGCTGTCTGTAAGCACAGTGCAGTGCCCTTAACTGCTGAGCCATCTCCCCAGCCTCCTGTGTGGTTATTTTCTAGCACAACAGAGAATTAACTCTCACATCTGATTAAATAATTTAAAACACTTTTAAAGCTTTTGGAGAAGGAAGAAACAAGTCATGTTGAAGAACTACAGTCTGAAGAAACTGCCATTTCTGATTTCTCTACTGGTGAAAATGTTAGGCCACTGGCCTTGCCAGTTGGGAGAGCAAGGTAAATTGTTTTTGTTTGTTTTGTTGTTTTTATTTTATTTTTAAGTTTTTCGAGACAGGGTTTCTCTGTGTATCCTTGGCTGTCCTGGACTCACTTTGTAGACCAGGCTGGCCTGGAATTGACAGAGATCCACCTGCCTCTGCCTCCCAAGTGCTGGGATTAAAGGCATGGGCCACCACGTCTGGCTGTTGTTGTTTTCATAAGTTTAGGGTTTGGGATAGAGAATAGGATTCGAATTGAAACGCTGTTGGGGCTAAGGATGTAGCTCAGTGTGTAGAATGCTTGATGGATACATGAGGCCTTGGATCTGAGCCCCAGCACTGCATAAAAACCACATGGTGGCACACACCTCTAATCCCAACACTTAGGAGACGGGAAGGGTCATAAGTTCAAGGTCATCCTGCTCTACCTAATAAGTTTGCAGCAGATTTAGCTACATAAGACCCTGGTTCAAAAGGAAAAAAATTTGAAATGTTCCACATTCTTACAGACATTGAAAAACTATGCACCTGGCTCTGAGGTATCCCCCTTTTTCTTTCTCACCTTCCCCTCAGATGCATATGCCCTGTCCTCTAAGGATAATCCTACATAAAAGACTATAGTCCCCTTCCCCACCTTTCTCTACTAGGTCATTTCTCTTGCTTCTTAATTATTTGCCTTGAGTTGAGTCCCCTTCCAGTCTCTCTTCCTCACTACTGCCATGTTTAAAAATGAAAACATGATTGTGTTGCTTCGATACTTAAAAGCCCTGACTAGGTTCTTCATTGCCTCCATGGTAAAATCCAAAGTCTTCATGCTTAATGCATAGGCGCCTGCATTTCCTAACCTACCCCAGAGGTTCTCACCAGGGGTGGTACTGGAAGTTGGCATTGAAACTATTCAGAAGTGTTTTTAGGATCACAGTTTTTAGGGGTCAGAACTCTGGGTGTTCAGTGAACAACTGTCCTACACAATGTGAATTATCATCTTCAAAAAATCAAGATGCTGCCGGGCGGTGGTGGCGCACGCCTTTAATCCCAGCACTTGGGAGGCAGAGGCAGGCGGATCTTTGCAAGTTCGAGGCCAGCCTGGTCTACAAAGCGAGACCAGGACAGCCAGAGCTGTTAAACAGAGAAACCCTGTCTCGAAAAACCAAAAAAATAAAAAATAAAATAAAAAAAAAATCAAGATGCTTCCAGAATATACACGTTTGCCTCTTACTCTTCCTTTCTTGCTTTTCTGCTGTGTACATATGTAGTGGCTGCTACCCAGCCCCTTGCCACTTTGCAACCCAAATCTTTTCCTTCAAGGAGTTCTGGAGGATACAGCCCTAAGAATCCCAACATGATAGAGCAGCAAGTGCTGGAACTATTCACCATAGTAATGTGCCTTCATGCTGGTTCTTTTTCTTTCCATAGAACTTCATACACACTGGGCCTGGTGGTGCACTCCTTTAATCCCAGCACTAGGGAGGTAGAGGATCTCTGTGAGTTCAAGGCCAGCCTGGTCTACAGAGCGAATCCAGGACTGCCAGAGCTGTTACACAGAGAAACCCTGTCTGGGAAAAAAAAAAAAGTTCATACACATAAGTACATATGTGTATGTATATGTACATACATATACCATACATACACATACACTGGCTAGTACATATACATACACCGGCTAGTACATACACTTACACCGGCTAATACATACACATACACCGGCTAGTAAGTCTTTTCTTCATGGCTTCTTGGGCTGTAGTCATAATGTGGCCTCTTCTCTGTTCCCTAGGACTTAAACATTACTTGGTTTTCCTCTGCCAATACATCAGGTTAATTCTTGTTCATCATGTCTTAGAGTTAGGGTTCGGGTTTTAGGATTTAAGAACTTTATAGGTAATTGTTAGGTATTTGTTAAGTTTTAATAAATACATGTTTGATAAATAAAAATGTACTGTTACATGCATCGCATCTTTTCATTTCCAGATTGTTGTTTCTGTGAGACCCTTCACATTATCTTTTTTAAGATAAAAAATAGGGGGCAGGTGGTGCTGGGGATTGGACTCAGGGTCTCACATATGCCAAGTATGTGCTCTACCACTGAACTACACGTTCAGCTTCAAAGATGATATGTGATTGGCATTTATAATTGGTTTTCCTATCCCTTGTTTTAAAGGCAGATAATTGGGCTTTATACCATGGCTCACAATCCTAATATGACCCATCTGAAGATTAAACATCCAATTACTGCCCTTCCTCCTCTTTGGGTGAGATGTGACAGTTCCGATCCTGAAGGTACCTGTTGGCTAGGAGCTGAGCTTATCACAGCAAATGACATCATTACAGGTGTTGTCTTATATGTGGTCACTTGTAAAGGTGAGTGCACAGTCTTGATATTTTTATTTACATAGTTGTATGGTGGTACTCCTGAGCTTCCATATAAGAGAGGAGGAGTGTAGCATGGAGCACTGAAGTTCGAGTTTATGTTCAGCAGCAGGGAGAGATATTACAGAAACTCCTGAAAGTCTTATGCCTGCTTTGTTTGTGTTTAATTTAATTTGTACCTTTTTTTTTTTTTTAATTTAAAAGATTAAGCCGGGTGTGGTAGCACATGCCTTTAGTCCTAGCATTTGGAAGGCAGAGGTGGATCTCTGAGTTGGAGGCCAGGATAGCCAGGGTTACACAGAGAAACCCTGCCTTGGAAAAAAAACAAAAGATTATCTTTTTAGAAGGAGTGGGTTGAAGCAAGGTTGGCTTTGAACTTATTATTCTCTGCTTCAGCCATGGTATAAAGCCCAATTATTCGTGATTATACGTGAATACTATCACCCAGACTCCTCCCCCCTCCTTTTTTTTTGAATGTTCTTTGTGGCTCAGGCTAGTCTTAAACTTTCAGCCCAAATGAGCCTCCCATTTCAGCCTCTCAAGCAGTTGGAACTACAAGTTCATGCCAGTGTGCCTAGCTATTTAATTTTCCATATATATATTTGTGAGTGTTTGTTTATTGCAGAATGTGATAGCCCAGTCTGGTCTCAAATTCAGTATTCTTCTGCCTCAGCCTCCAGAGTAGCTAGCTTTTTAGATGAGTTTCCATACTTGACTTTAATTATATTCTTTTTTGAGACATCTCACTATGTAGCCTTGGTGGGCTTGAACTCAGTAAGTAAACCAGAGTGGTTTGGGACTCAAAGAGGTCCACCTGCTTCTGTCTCTTGAGTGCTAGAATTAAAGGCAAGTTCCACATTACCTAGCTAATTATGTTCTTTTCACTCAATATATTCAGATCACAGCAACTGAACTCCACTTTCTCTATTTAATGCTTTTGTTTGGTTGGTTTTTTTTTTTTGGAGACAAGGCCTCATTGTGTATCTCTGACTGTCCTGGAACTCACTATGTAGACTAACTACGCTGGCCTCCAGCTCACAGAGATCAGCCTGCCTCTCCCTCTTGAGTGCTGGGATTAAAGGCATGTACCACCACCTGGCATAACTTTCTATTTTTTTTTTTTTAAGATTTATTTTTTTATTTTACATAGATGAGAGCTCTATCTGCCCTACATGTCAGAAGAGGGCGTCAGATTCCAGTATAGGTGGTTGTGAGCCACCATGTGGTTGCTGGGAATTGAACTCATGACCTCTGGAAGAGCAAACAGTGCTCTTAACCACTGAGCCATCTCTCCAGCCCATAACTTTCTAGTTTTAACAGTATAGTTTGGAATTAAAACTTTCCTTTTTTCCATTTCATATCCTGTAGCTGATAAAAATTACTCCAAAGATCTGGAAAATCTAAAAAGTTCACACAGGAAAAGACATCATTTGTCTGCTGTGAGTATTTGTTGTTTCATTAGCTTGGTTGACCTGCCTTCCTAGTTTAGCAGCTTTCTTCTTCCTCTTGCTGTGACTAGATGATGTTTCTCTGTGATGTTAGAGTACTGGTCCTTGTTTCTATGTTAGCCA
>CAJQZJ010000335.1:702215-721810 GCA_907164525.1 Lophiomys imhausi | reverse complement strand
TACTGGTCCTTGTTTCTGTGTTAGCCAGGGCACAGTTATTCCTTGGTGTCTTTTGGGTTGGTTCTAGGACCATGCTCAAGTACTAAATTCTGCTTGAGGTCCTCAGATATGGACCACATGCTGTGTATGTCTTCTCTTTGGCTAATGTTTGTCGTTTAAAAGAATTGTCTTCTATTTTCATTTGGATGACAGTATGGTATATGGTGCTTTTAAAATTTCTTTTGGGACAGAAATCAAGGTGTTCTTGATAATGGTTAGCTTGTGTGAATTTGTTGCTAATGGTCTTCCTGTCTTCAGGTAACAGCCAGAGGCTTTGCCCAGTATGACCTCTTTAAGTCTACTGACTTGGATGATATTGTCACCCCATCACAAACTACAGTCACTCTGGATCTTTCCTGGAGTCCTGTGGATGAGATTCTTCAAACCCCTCCCCTGTCTTCAACTGCAGCTCTGGTAGGAATGGACCCTGTCTTCTCTTTAAGTTGCCCAGGCTTCTGAGTGGTAGTTTACTTGTTTATTGCTAGTGCTGTTTACTTCCAGCCCTGACATTCACTGGAAGTGAGCCTGTACCACTCAGAAAACCTTGGCTGGTTCCCAGGTCTCACCAGAAAACCAGTGGAGACCCCGAGTTTTTTTTTTTGTAAGTTTGCCAAGTAAGCTGAGCTGTCAATTGCTCATAATCCCGTTACTTTTAACAGATGATTATAGTCTCTTGTGTGGGAATTCAGGGGAAGTCGACTTTTTTCTGTTCTCAGGCTCAGTGACGCACACCTTTAATCTAGCATTCAGGAGGCAGAGACAGAAGCATCTCTGAGAATTTGAGGGCAGCCTGCTCTACATAGAGTTCCAAGACAGGTATAGTAAGGCCCTGTCTCAAAGTGAAGGAAAAGAAAGAAATTAAAATGGCTAACAGAAAGCTCAGTTCTCAAAATATTAAGAGCAGAACCAACCAAGCATGGTGGCGCATGCCTTTAATCCCAGCACTCAAGAGGCAGAGGCAGGAGTATCTCTGTGAGTTCAAGGCCAACCTGGTCTACAAAGCAAGTGCAGGACAGCCAGTACTGTTACAGACAAAAACAAAAACAACCTACTGAACATTCAGTTTAAAAAATGGCTAAAAGGAGTTTTCATCATGAGATACTGGTTGTGCTTTTAAAATTAAGATTATTCTTGGTGGAATTAGAGTGATGGCTCAGCAATTAAGAGCACTGACTACTCTTCCAGGTGACCTGGATTCAATTCCCAGCACCAATGTGGCAGCTCACAATTGTCTGTAACTTCAATTCAAAGGGATCTGGCACCTTCACACACACATACGTGCAGACAAAACACCAATATATATAAAAAGAGTAAAAAAATAAATTTTTTTCAAAATATTTTTTGGGGAGCTGGGTGTGGTGTCTCATGCCTTTAATCCCAGTACTCAGGAAGCAGAGGCAGGTGGATCTCTGTAAGTTCGAGGCCAGCCTGATCTACAAAGAAAATCTAGGACAGCCAAGGCTACACAGAGAAATCCTGTCTTGAAAAAAACCAAAAAATAATTTTTTTTTGTTTTTGGTATTAGAGATTGACTCTATGTCTTGTGCATAAGATAATAGGCAAGCATTCTCCCACTGACCTATGTCCCTAGCTAGCCCCTTTAAGATTTATTTCAGTGATTTTTAATTATGACTGTGTTTCATGTATGCATGTGCATGTGTGCAGGTTCGTGCAGAAACCAGAGGTGTTGGATTCCCCTGGTTCTGGTGGTTGTGAGCTTCCCAACCTTGGAGCTGGAAATTGAATTTAGGACTGCTGCATAGGCAGTATGTGCTCCTAACTACTGAATCATTTCTCCAGGACAGCACCCTAGTGCCTACACCAAGCCCTTTTTTAAAAAATTAAGGTTGGGGCTGGAGAGGTGGCTCAGAGGTTAAGAGCACTGGCTGTTCTTCCCAAGGTCCTGAGTTCAATTCCCAGCAACCACATGGTGGCTCACAGCCATCTACATTGAGATCTGCCCGGGCATATATGTAGAGCAAATACTGTGTACATAATGAATGAATGAATGAATGAATGAATGAATGAATGAATGTGTAGAGCAAATACTGTGTACATAATGAATGAATGAATGAATGAATGAATAAATGCTTAAAAAATTAGGGTAGGCCTTTATCAGGCATGCTGAACTCTGAAATAAATAGATAGATAGATAGATAGATAGATAGATAGATAGATAGATAAATGCTTAAAAAAATTAAGGTAGGCCTTTATCAGGCATGCTGAACTCTGAAATAAATAAATAAATAAATAGATAAATAGATAAATGCTTAAAAAAAATTAAGGTAGGCCTTTATCAGGCATGTTGAACTCTGGGAGTTCCAGGCCAGACAAGGATACATATTGAGACACGGGGTCTCACTAAGTTACCTATGGTTGGCCTTAAACTTGCTCCTTAATCTAGACTGGCCTTGAGTTTGAGACTTCTTGCCTTAGCATCCAGAGCAGCTAGGATTATAGACCTGCAGCACCAGTTTAGGCTCTTCTACAGGCTTAAAGTTTTAAACGGGGCAGTAGTGGCCCATGCCTTTAATTGCAGCACTTGGGAGGCAGAGGCAGGCAGATCTCTGTGAGTTTGAGGGCAGCCTGGTCTACAGTGAGTTCCAGGACAGCCAAAGCTATTTGGAGAAGCCCTGTCTCAAAAAACCACAGGGGGTAAAATATATTTTAAAAAGTCTAAACCAGGCGTTGTGTAGCATGTCTTTAATCCCAGCACTCAGGAGGCAAAGGCAGGCAGATCTCTGAGTTCAGGGCCAGCCTGGTCTACAAAGTGAGTCCAGGATAGCCAGGTCTCTGTTACACAGAGAAACCCTGTCTCGAACCCCCTGCCACCCCCCCCAGAAAAAATCTAAGGCTGGGGATATGTACAAATATAGCTCACTAGTAAAGTACTTGCCTACATAGTCTCTAGACTGCATGGTGTGGGTATAGATATTTAAAAAGAACAGGAAAAGCTTTTTAAACAAAAATTTAAAAAGAGAAGTATACAGAATAACATGTGCAACTGTGGATGGATACCAAGTATGTTTTGTTTAAAAAAAGAAGGTATACCCAGAAGCCTTTATATTAACAGTGGCTCTCTTGGAGGGTAGGATTGTGAGTAATTAATATTTGGGTTTTTTTTCCTCCTATAGTAGGAATTGATTTACTTGTTTTTAAGGACTTAAGGTTTAAGGCTGTAGCTTCTGTCTAGACTAGTGTGTTGGTTTAGTCAGGAGTGTGACACACTGATTTATTGGGACTTTGTTTCAGTGTGTCATAATGCTAAGTATTGCTGAGTTTTGAGCTATTTCTGTAAATATCTTCCAGCTGTCCTCTTGGAAATTCCCTGAGGAAAGGCAGGAGAGCATGTGAGGGAGGCAGTCATTCTGTCTTCATGGTACAGAGGAGGAGGGCAGTGGCCTGATTCAGGTTGTGTGTCAGGATAGCCGGGTCTGTAAGGTCTCGGGATAAGATGTTCTCATTGTGGTCTGAACTTCATTTACTTTTCGAGTGCTTTATGAAGCATGCAGTTGAAGTGCAAGACACAGTGGCTTTTGCATAGAGAAGGTGGGTTGCCGGTGAGAACTGATGGTCTTCAATGCTTTTTAGAATATCAGAGTACAATCAGGAGAGTCCAGTGGTTGTTTGAATCATCTCCACAGAGAACTGAAATTTCTCCTTGTGAGTATCCTTCTGGAATTGTTTTCATTGCATTACATATTGTCATGAAAAATGTTCCACAATATAACTTTGATTTTCTTTAAAACTTGTTGTAAATGTTACATTTCATTGTTCCCTAGACAGTTTGAACAGTTACTTATGTGTTTGTCTTCAAAGTGAAAGGGAGTGTCAACCACTTAAACAATAGCATTCTATGGGGTGAGTCCAGGACGGCCAGGGGTACACAGAGAACAGCCAGGGGTACACAGAGAACAGCCAGGGGTACACAGAGAACAGCCAGGGATACACAGAGAAACTCTGTCTCGAAAAACCAAAAAAACAAAACAAACAAACCAGCCAAGGGTACATAGAGAACAGCCAAGGGTACACAGAGAACAGCCAGGGATACACAGAGAAACTGTCTCGAAAAACCAAAAAAACAAAACAAACAAACCAAACAGCTGTACTCTGCACCTTTCTACTTGACTGGCTGAATTGTACAAGCCATCACTTCAGTTAGTTTGAAAACATTTTCATTATGCCTAGATGAAACTTTGTATCCTAGTACTTGTTAGCACTAACTTCACAACCTTGCTAGGTCCTGGCAACCGCTAATCTATTTATAGTGTTTTGTAACTTTTGTCAAATAACATCTAATTTATGGATATACTGCATTTTGTTCATCCTTTCATCAGCTAATGAATGTCAATTTTTTGTATTTTTTTGGCCAGTAAAAATAATGTTGCTGTGAACATTCTGCAAATTTCTGTGTGACTATATGATCTCTGCATCTTTGAAATTGCTGGATCACATGATACTGACACACACAGGGCTTAGAATCAGATGTGTGCATGTTTTTCTGTCCACAGTCTTTTCAAATTCAACGCTTGTATTTTATAAATGGAGACAATTGTTTTTCTTTTATTCTTATGCATGCCTGCCCTCTTTCCCTTGTACTTTTTGTCCTTTTGACTGCCCCCTCTGTTTTTTGTTATATTTATTTACATATATAGCATGTATTTGTGCAAAAGGTCAGAAGCCAGCTTTTGAGTGTCAGTTGTTTCCTGACACTTGTCCTCTGAGCCATCTCACAGGCCTTAGTGTACTTATCAGTTACAGCCTTCTCACCTCCATTTGACACATTCTGAAGGTCATACATTGTTTTTCAGTAGAGACACCTGTGGGCATTTCACACTGACCCATTCTTTGTGATTTGGACCATCCTACACATAGCAATATGTTTAATATCCCTGACCTCCACCCAGTTAAATGTCTCGGTCATTTTGATACATAAAAAATTATCTTCACCTCTTTTTTTTTTTTTTTTTTTTGGTTTTTTGAGACAGGGTTTCTCTGTGTAGCCCTGGCTGTCCTGGACTCACTTTGTAGACCAGGCTGGCCTCGAGCTCGCAAAGATCCGCCTGCCTCTGCCTCCCAAGTGCTGGGATTAAAGGTGTGTGCCACCACTGCCCGGCTTATCTTCACCTTTTTCATAGACCTCCCTGTAAGTATGAAATGATCTCTTTTCTGTAGAGAAACATTTCAACCCTTGAGAATAAAGGAACTGCTAACTTCTTGCTCCTGTTGTTTAATTGTTTCAAAGTCAGTGTGGATATCATCTCTCATAGGAAGCAAAAGCTTGTGAAGTTTCTCAGTCTTTTGGTGGGTTCCTTCTGTTTCCTGCTCTTGTTCGCTCTGGTTGGAGTCATCCCGAGAGATGAGATATCTTAGAGGAGATCTCCCCTCCTCCTTCCCTGCTGTAGACATTGGTCCCTGCTGAGTTGCAACAGGACCCTGACATCGTCGCTGTGGCTAGTTAGCCTGTCTTGACTGCTTTTCTTTCACTGTGCTTAAACTATTCGTGTATGACTGCATGTGTAATCATATTGTGTTTGGATAAACTTGCTTTCAGCTTCACATTTGTGGTTTTGTTGTTACTTCATCTTGTAGAAAAAAAAACTAATTAAATTGTTTAACCACTATTTAGGTTATATCTAATTGGTTTGGAGGCTGTTAATCCTTAACCCGCCATTATAAATGAGCACACAGACACCACATGCATTTTAACAAGTCTTGGCCTGAATTGTACAATCCTAGCCCATCTAAGCTAGCTCATAATTCTATTATCTAAATATGACCCCATATATACATACGTCCCTTTGGACTGTTATTCTCCACACTATGCTGATGTTCTAGGCCACATGGAATGATCTTCTTTAATCTACCCCATAGCGTATGTCCTCCTTCTTCCTGCTCTTGGCTTCTCCTTGGAGCTTCTTCCCAAGATGCTCTCTGTCTCAGAACCCCTCGTACCTTAGTCCCACCTATCTCTGTCTTTGCTCAATCTCAGGCCTCAACATTTTATTTAACCAATCAGAGACAATGTAAGTAACAGACAGCAAGCAGGACCAATTAATTAACATTTAGAATGCTTAACACCACCCCATCATCATCTGTAATGTATCCTTCTTTACCCAGGATCGCTTGTAGTTCCTGTGTGGATATCATTATAGTATCATATAATACCATTCTTAGAACTAGCCTGCTGGATGTGTATATTGCTACTGTTTGTTAGTAATAATAACTTCAGCTAGTACTGAAGCTTTCTTAGCCTCAATAAAATGAGTAGATACAGTAGTAGTATCTGCCTCAGAGAGTTTTGTTGGGATTAAATAACACACTACTCACAAAATCTTATAACAATGCCTAGCGAGTGGTCAACATTCAAGAACCTTAGCATAGGGTTGGAGAGCCGGCTCAGCAGTTAAGAGCACTTGTTGCTTTTTCAGGGGACCTGGGTTTGATTCCTAGTGCCCACATGGTGCCTCATAACCATCTGTAACTCCATTTCCAGGGGATCCAGTGCCCTCTTTTAAATTCTGAAAGCACCCGGCACTTATGTAGCAGAGACATATATACAGGCAAACACTCAGTACATGCAATAAAATGAATCTAAAAACAAATCTGTTCTAGCCAGGCGGGGTGGTGCACGCCTTTAATCCCAGTGCTCCAGAGGCAGAAGCAGGGGATCTTTGTGCGATTGAGGCCAGCCTGATCTACAGAGTGAGTCCAGGACAGCCAGGGCTGTTACACAGAGAGAAACCCTGTCTTGGGGGAAAAAAAAACAAACAAACCCAGCAATAACAAATCTGATACCTTAATTGATACTATTAATTACATCTCCATTAATTAAGCTACGATTTGTGCTCATATGTTTTCTGCCTGTTAAATTGTTCTACAGGTTTTGGCTGATGGCTTGAGGACTGGTGTAACTGATTGGCTCGAACCTCTGGAAACAAAATCTGCTGTTGACCTTGTGCAGGAATTTCTGAATGGTGTTTGTTTTCATAATTCATTGTTTGTTGCTTGTTTTTAATTAAGTACATATGCTTGTTACATTTAAATATCAGTTGTCTCTTGACTTTATATAGCTTTGAGTTAGAATACATTAAAGCTGTGATCTGATATGGTTGGAGGGACAGGTTTAGTTTCGAAATGTCAAAGATAAATGTTATTATAAAAATTATAAGGTTATGAGTTTGAACCAAACCTGGCAGCATATACTGGTAATTGTAGCTGTTTGAGAGGCCGAGTCAGGAGAATTGTTATCTTGAGCTGCGGAGTGAGTTCAGTGTCAAGCTAGGCAACTTAGACAGACTTTATCACAAAATAAAAAATATAGACGTGCCGGGCGGTGGTGGCGCACACCTTTAATCCCAGCACTTGGGAGGCAGAGGCAGGCGGATCTTTGCGAGTTCGAGGCCAGCCTGGTCTACAAAGTGAGTCCAGGACAGCCAGGGCTACACAGAGAAACCCTGTCTCGAAAAACCAAAAAAAAAAAAAATATATAGACGTAAGACGAGGGCTGGACATGCAGCTCAGTGGTAGAGCACTTGCCAACTGTACTGGAGTTCCTAGGATTGATCAGGCTGCAGGACTGCAAAAAACAAGAACGCGCACATGGAAATTCATGTAGCACCAATGTGTTTGGCATTGTAGGAGAAGAGTCAAACAGTGTCTGCGTGCCTGTCATGAGTCACACACCTGCTTGAAAGATAACTATCTCAGTGATAGTTTGCTAATGTCCCACTGTGCTCTTACTGTTCCCACTTGCTACTTGAAAGCAGGGTTGGGGTGCAAATAATATGGAAAGCAGAAAAATCAATAAATTTAAAGGTTTTTTCTGCTTTCTAGACTTAAATAAACTGGATGAATTTGATGACTCTACAAAAAAAGACAGACAAAAAGAGGTAAGCAATTATGAGTTAGAAACTTACCCTGCTTTTGAAATTTGTTGAACCTTCTACCTTTCATTTTGTAGCATCTCAGATCTCTCTCCATCCTGTGTTTGTTTTTGTTGTTGAGCTGCAGAGAGTAAAAACAGTTTAATAATACACTGTAGAGAGAATTGCTGTAGTATATAAATACAACATAAAATGCTGTAACCATACCATAATGTGACATTATGAAACTAAGATACTTTCCATCTGATAAAAAGGACATGGACAAAAGTAACTTAATATTTTCATGTAGAAAGAAAACTGAGAGCAAAACTATTGTTATTGCTTGATGTTTGATTTTTGTTCATTTTACTTCTGCCTTGGCCTCCTAAGTGCTGGGCTTTATGGGTCTGCAATTGCTACCATGTCTGATTATTCATTACAGATTTAAAACAACTTTTTTTTTTTTTTTTTTTTTTGAGACAGGGTTTCTCTGTGTAGCCCTGGCTGTCCTGGACTCACTTTGTAGACCAGGCTGGCCTCGAACTCGCAAAGATCCACCTGCCTCTGCCTCCCAAGTGCTGGGATTAAAGACATGCGCCACCACCGCCCAGATGTGTAGCCCAGGCTGGCCTCGAACTCGTGATCCTCCTGCCTCTGCCTCCTTCAGCAAATCCTACAGGCGTGCGCCACCACAACTGGCTAAAACAACTTTAAGACTCTAATTTTTCACTCTATTCACGGATACCTCCTTATTGGTAAATGAAATTCTGAGGAAAATAACATCTAATATAATTGTTTGTACATGTTCATATCTTCACAGCTCTCAGAATAGTGTTTAAAGCTTAAGCTACTTCACTTTAAAAGTCGGTACACTGAGTGTTCTCTGATGTCTCTGGTTTTTGCAGACAGTGAACCCTGATGCAGCTGCAGTCGACAGGTCTGTACTTATCACAGTGCGGGGGGATCTCGATTTTGCTGAGCAGCTTTGGTGCAAAATGAGCAGCAGTATGTATCCATCATAGCAAAAGTGGGCTTTCTTGTGTGCTGGTTTAAGGTGTTTTCATTTTATGTGTATTGTGTTTTGCCAGCATGTATGTCTGTGTACCACGCGTAGGCCAGTAGGCAGCTTCAGATCACTGGAACTAGAGTTACAGATGTTGTGAGTCATCATGTGGGTGCTGTTGGATTGAACCCTGGAAGAGTAGCCAGTGCTCCTAAACGCTGAGCCATCTTTCCAGCCCCTTCTCATACCTTTTAAGCCTTCAATCCGTGCACTCAGGAGGCAGTGGCAGGCAGATCTTAGTGAATTTGAGGCCAAGCTGGTCTACAAAGAGAGTCCGCGACAGCCAGGGCTATTAACACAGAGAAACCCTGTCTTGAAAAACCAAAAAATAAATAAAAAGCTTAACTATGAGATGTAACCAACTATATTGACATTTCCATGTAACTATATTTACATGAATCAAAACATGCCTAAATAAAATTATATATGTATATTCCTACCAAATGTTATTTGACAAAATGAGCTATGTCTTTTTGTCTTTTTTCCCTTCCATTTTAAATTCCCCCTCACTGCTAAAATGCAGGGGTTTTGCTTGTTTTGAGTGTGTTTTTAAAATTGACACCTTGATCAGATGTAGAAATGATTTCTGTGTAACTTGGTTTTTAAGGTGTGGTTTCATATGAAGACTTGGTGAAGTGTTTCACATTGATCCTGCAGAGTCTGCAGCGTGGTGACATACAGCCATGGGTAGGTTGAATGGTGTGACTAGAATGCTTTTCTCAGTGACATACTAAAACCAAACCAAATTTTAGAATTTATAAACTTGGGGCTGGAGAGATGTCTCAGCAGTTAAGAGCACTGTCTGTTCTTCTAGAGGTCCGAAGTTCAATTCCCTGCAACCACATGGTGGCTCACAACCGTCTATACTGGAGTCTGATGCCCTGTTCTGACCTCAGGTGTACATGCAGATAGAGCTCTCATATATGTAAAATAAAATAAGTAAATCTTTCTTTTAAAAAAAATTTATAAACTTGTTTCTATTTCTAGCTGCACAGTGGGAGTAACAGTTTACTAAGTAAGCTCATTCATCAGTCTTACCATGGAACCATGGACAGTGTCCCTCTCTCTGGAACTACTCCACTTCAAATGCTTTTGGAAATTGGTTTGGACAAACTGAAGAAAGATTATATCAGCTTTTTCGTCAGTGAGTCTTTCTTCCAACTTAAGAGTTTGAAAAGCCTGTCAGTTGCCACCATAAACACCCTTAGATTTGTACCTCCTAGTCATGTAGGTCTGGCTTTGCCTCTGAGTGACTGTGAGGCAAGCATTTCCCTTCTTTGAGCCTGCTTCCCACTTGATAATATATAGTAGGTTAATGCAAATGTAGTGTTTGGCTTTTGCTTTTAGGTATGAATGTTTTGGGGTTTTTGTTTTTTGAGACAGGCTTTCTCTGTGTAACAGCCCTGGCTATCCTGGCACTCACTCCGTAGACCAGGCTGGCCTTGAACTCACAGAGTTCTGCCTGCCTCTGTCTCCAGAGTGCTGGGATTAAAGGCGTGCACCACGACACCCAGCCATTACAGGCAGTTTACAACTGCCACATGGGTGCTGGGATTTGAACCTGGGTCCTGGAACTCACTCTGTAGACCAGGCTGGCCTTGAACTCACAGAGATCCGCCTGCCTCTGCCTCCCAAGTGCTGAGAGTAAAGGAGTCCATCATTACTACCTGGCTACTTGAACACCTCTTTAGTAGATGAACTGTAAACATTTTTCTTAGGTTCTTTTTATTTTTAAATTTTTATTGGAAAATTCCTAAAGCTTATCTGCATATATATTTTTCTTGATAGGTCAGGAACTTGCATCTTTGAATCATTTGGTGAGTTTTTTTCTCTCTCTTGGTGAGTTTCTTTCTCTACATTGCTGTACATGTAGTCGTTCTACACACATTTGCTAAGTGTCTGTTATGTGTCAGCCTCTGTTCTAGATCCTAAGAAGCATCTGTGAGCCAACTGATGCCCATTATTACTATTCCTTAAAGTAAATTAAAATGAGTTTGTTCCATGTCATTCTTTTCCTCTTTGTATTTGTGTAGTTTCATTTTGTCGAAGTCAATGTTCTACCAAAACTTTTTTTTAAATTTTTTATTATGTATACAGTGTTCTGTCTGCATGTATGCCTGCAGACCAGAAGAAGCACCAGATCTCATTATGAGCCACCATGTGGTTGCTGGGAATTGAACTCAGGACCTCTGGAAGAGCAGTCAGTGCTCTTAACCTCTGAGCCATCTCCTAAACGCTTACCTAGAATGGTTAGGGAATCCATTAGCTCTGTGAAGGAATATTTATTTTATATCCTCCTCACTCATTTGTATTATGTTTTCAGGATTATTTGCTAAAGAAGTTATGACATTTAGTGTAGTGCCTCAGGACCAGTCTCAGGTTCTGTAGGATGCTCTCAGCTCTTATCATGCAGCCCTTCTACAACATGACAATTTATTTCAGAGTGAGACAAGTGGAATAGTATCTCTTTTGCCTCTCAGTCTTCTAAAAGGCTAGCCTGGGCAGCTTTTGTTGTTCGTGTTTTGTTTTTGATGATGGTGTCTCACTATGTAGCCTTGACTGTCCTGGAATTCACTTTATACACCAGGCCAGTCTCAAGCTCAGATATTCGCCTGCCTCTGTCTCCCACATGCTGGGATCCAAGTGTCACCACTATGCCTGGCTCTGGGTAGGTTTTTTTATAAGGACCACGTGATAATCTCCCTGTGATTAATGCATAGTCCATTAGTGACTTAATCATGGCAATAAAACCACATCGTGTTTGCAAGTTCTAAGCTCATTCAGGGGGAAGGAATTGTACAAACTGTACACTCCAGGAGACTAGAGTCTTGAAGGCTCTTGTCAAAGTTTGTTTATCATTTCTACTATGGATTATTAGGTTGGGTCTCAGAAATAGGACTGGGAAGTTAAACATTTTATGATACTGGCTTAGCTTGCTAAATTTCTTCCCCAAAAGCTGTGCCAATATACCAGTAATATATGTGAAGGGAAATTGTCAGATGCTTGGTTTGTTTCTCAGACTTGAGTTCATCAGATGTAGAGAGATCTAGATTGGCTTTCAGATCAGCCCTTCATGCCATCCTTCCTCAGTAGTGAGTAGTGCTGGCTACTCCCTGGGCCTCCTTAGTGAAGCAGCCAACTTTTATAGGAACTATGTCATCGTTTGTGTCAGCCATTCTTACTAAAGCCCTTAGTGGGGAAGGTGGTGAATATTGTGTCATCGCCTTTGCCCTCTATCAGGCGTCCACATTTAGATGGTGAGGGAATGGCTGTTTCTTCCCAGAGGTTCTGCTTCTTCGTCTTTGCTCCCTTACTCTCTTTATACTTCTTTCTTCCAGGAATACTTCGTTTCTCCTTCAGTCACTACACAGGAACAGGTCTATCGTGTTCAGAAACTCCACCATGTTCTAGAGATACTAGTCATCTGCATGCTTTTCATTAAACCTGAGCATGAGCTTCTCTTTTCTCTGACACAGTGAGTATTGTTTCTTTTTGTTCTGAGACATTGTCTTATTTATAGCCTGAGCAGGCCTCAGACTCAGTGTAATCCTCTTGCTTCAGTTTCTGAAATGCTGAGATTACAGGTGTGAGCCACCACAGCAGCTCACAGTAGGTATTGCTGTATTGTTCAACTTGTTAAGATCTATCCTCTTCTAAAGTATGCATGGAGCTGGAGAGATGGCTCTACAGGAAAGGGCACTGGCCGCTCCTGCACAGGACCAGGTTCTGTTCCCAGCACCACATGGCAGCTCACGAACCATCTCTAACTCCAGTTCTAGGGGATCTGACACCCTCTTCTGACCTTCTTGGGCTCCTGCATGGATGAGAAATGGTACACATACATATGTATACTCAGGCATACACATATATACATAAAATACGTTTATTTCTTTGGTTTTTTATTTTTAATATTCACAGTTTTTATTGCTAGTTAGACTACAACCTATTTGCCTTGTTTTTTTCTGTAGTGTGGCTTTAGGTCAGTGTCATATGAAGGAAAGACTTTGGATTGGAAAAAAAAAAATTCACAGCTGACCCTTTCTCACTCCTGGCTTCATTAGAAAGTTCCCTCTTGTTGGACCCTGTTTCTTGTTGGACTCTGTTTCAAAAAAAAATTTTTTTTACATTATTTAGTGTGCATTTGTGCCAGGATGTACATGTGGCAGTTACAGGACATTTTACAGGACTCTTGTCTCCTACCATGTGAGTCCTGTGGCATGAGCTCAGGCTGTCCGGGTAAGCAGCAAGTCCTTTGCCAATAGGACCGTCCCACTGTCCCCGCCCCCGCCTCAGCTCTTCTTTCTGAGGTCAGGTTTCCCCCTGAACCTGAGGCTTGCTTTTTCTCAGATAGGCTGGAGGTCAACAACCCCAGCAGTCTGCCTTCCAGCTGCATTGGCATGCTGTTCTCTCCGGTTCTGGAGACCCCAAAGACCACCCAGGAGCCAACTCCGATGTAAATACATGAGGGTTGTTTATTCAAGCTCAGGGCTTGGACTCTCAACACTCACTGACACAGCAGTTTGAGTTGAGAGCCCCCAGACCCAAAAGTACAGAGTTTATATATAGACTCAGACAAAGAAGTAGGTTCTTTACCATATGATTGGATGACATTTGGGTAACTAGTCATGTCCATTTCTGATTGGCTTGTTACTGACTAACCAGCTGAGGTCAGCTTGACCATGAGAAAGTTTGTTTAGACTTTTTGGGTGCTTTCTCAGAGTGAGCTGTCTGGTGATGACGAGGGAGCACCCCTGGAATACAAGGTCAGGTACATTTTGTTGTTGTTCTGGAACTGGAGGTCAGCTCTGAGTCAAACTTAATACAAAATGTAATCTTTTCTTCAAGATGGATTCAGTCAGGCTCCACAATGGCAGATATGTTTGGGATGTCCAGCTTGTTACGTGGCTTCTGGGATCTGAACTCTGATTCTCATGATTCCATAGCAAACCTTTAACTGTTAAGCTGTCTCTCCAAACCATGTTTTCCAAATTTAGAATTTTTATCAGTTGTGAAAGTATAAGAGGAAAATTTGAAATCATTGTTGCTTATCCAATCTAAAAGGTTTTTTCCCTTTTTAAAAAAAAATTTAATGAAGCATCCTTTTTATTAAGCATCAATACTATAGACATGCTGGAAATGTAGCACAGTGGTAGAGCATTTGCCTAGTGTGCATGAGGCCCTACGTTCATTCCCTAGCACTAGAGAAAGGGAGAAAAAAAAGGAAGAGGGAAGGATGGATAAAGAAGGAAAAGATCAGCAACATAAATGGATTAAATTTCTAATGCCCTGGATTCTGGGCAGGAGAGGCAGCTCAGCAGATAAAGGCACTTGGTACCAAATCTGAGGACCTGAGTTCAATCCCTGGGATCCACGTGGTAGACGGAGAAAACAACTCTTTAAAAGTTGTTCTTACGTCTCTACATAGGTATTTTGATAGGATAGCACCCATACTTTATAGAAAAACAGGTACACACACTAAAGAAGTTTACCTGTTTAAACTCCCAGGATTCTGAAAGCCATGGAGTCTGTATTTGTCTCTCCTGTGCTACTGTTTGTCTCTTTCACACACTTCCTTCGCCCCACTTAAGTCTTTATTTATGCTCAACTGTGACTTGAACCTAGAGCCTTGTCTGTGAAAGGCAAGCTCTCTATTGCCTAGCCACATTCTTAGCCCAGTATGTTTTTATATAAGAAATCTGTCTACTATAATTTTTTAAAACTGAATGAGATTTCCTTGGCCATAAAGAAAGCATAATCTAAGTTTTCTTTGCATCGGGGTGGCGGTAAAAAGGGGGGGTGTTTGTTACTATTATGGCTCTGAATTCATTCCTTCTGCCAATCATCCTGGTTAGTAGTATCAGTAAAATGTTTCTCTAGACTAGAAAGCCTTTATCTTTTTTTTTTAGTGGCTCTTATTCCCAAAAGAGATTGTTTTATATATATATATTTTTTTGGTTTTTCGAGACAGGGTTTCTCTGAATATCTCTGGCTGTCCTGGACTCGCTTTGTAGACCAGGCTGGCCTCGAACTCACAAAGATCTGCCTGCCTCTGCCTCCCAAGTGCTGGGATTAAAGGCGTGCGCCACCACCGCCCGGCTTGTTTTATATTTTTATTTTTTATTTTATTTTATTTATTTAGGTTTTTTGAGACAGGGTTCCTCTGTGTATCCTTGACTGTCCTGGACTCACTTTGTAGACCAGGTTGACCTTGAATTTAACAGAGATCCACCTGCCTCTTGCCTCCCAAGTGATGGGATTAAAGCCGTGCGCCACCATACCCGGCAATTACAGACAGCTGTGAACTGCCATGTGGGTGCTGGGATTTGAACCAGGATCCTTTCGAAGAACAGCCACTGCTCTTAACCACTGAGCCATCTCTCCAGCCCCTGTTTTATCTTTTTAGATCCTGCATAAAATATTACAAACAAAATCCTCTTGATGAGCAACATATTTTTCAGTTACCAGTCAGACCAGCTGCTGTAAAGAATTTATATCACAGGTAAGCAAATTAATAATTACATTACACATTAAGGGCAGTTTGGGGCCCATTTTCCATAGGATTTCATGACCTGGCCTGGCTTAACACTTCAGTTTTTTGTCCCACTCTGTGACCCAAGTCCCGTGGCTTTTCCCATTTCTTCTCCCAGGATTTGTGTCACTTAAGACTTTTGAGCCTCTAGTCTTTGTTCTGTCACCAAATCAAGCCAGGAATAATACCCAGGAAGAAATGACAGACCGAGAGAAAATGGTGAGATAGATAGATAGGCCCAGCAAGACCAAGCGTGTGGCTGTGGGAGTGAGAGAACTGTGGCCATTCACTATGACATGCAGACCTCATCCCCATGGCCTTCCCTTCCCCACATCTGCTTCTTGAAGCTTCTGTCATACTGAAAGTATGCACCATCCTTGCTTAGTGAGTGGTTGATTTTTGAGATGGGGTCTTAATATGTGGCCTAGCCTGGCTGTAAATTTTGATCTCCTGTTTCAACTTCCAAAGTATTGGGATTACAATTGTACACCACTAAGTCCAGCCAAATTAAATGGAGATGTTATAGAAAGATTGTTTTTGGCTGGGTGTGGTGGCACATGCCTATAATTCTAGGACTCAGCCAGGTGACCCTCATGAGTCTCAAGGCCAGCCTGATCTACATAGCAAGCTGTAGGCCATACAGAACTACAAATAGAGACACTGTCTCAAAGAATATAAAAATAAAAATAGGGGTGGGCAAGACATCTTACTAGGTAAGAGTCACTAAGCCTCTTATGACCCAAGTTCCAACTCCTGGAACTTAGTTAAAAGAGAACTGACTTCCACAAATTGCCCTTTGACCTCCACATGTATACCCTGGCATATACATACCCCACACATGAGCACTGCTCAATACACCAAATAAGTAAATAAATGTTTAAAGGTGTGGGATTGTGTAGCAAAGGCTAATTAAGTTATTTAACCAGTATTTATGTTATATTTAATTGGTTTGGTGGCTGTTAATCCTTAACCCACCATTATCAATGAGCACACAGACACCAGATGGATTTTAACAAGCCTTGGCCTGAATTGTGCAATACTAGCCCATTTAAGCGAGCTCATAATTCTATTACCCAAATATAATCCCGTATATACATATGTTCCTTTGGATTGCTATTCTCCACGCTATGCCCATGTTCCAGGCCATATGGAATGATCTTCCTTAATCCACTCCATGGTGTGTGTTCCTCCTTCCTGCTCCTGGCTTCTACTCCCCAAGATGCTGTCTCAGAAGCCCATCCACCTTAGTCCCACCTATCTATTTTTGTCCAATCTCAGGCCTTAGCATTTTATTCAACCAATCAGAGACAATGTAAGTAACAGACAGCAAGCAAGACCAATTAATTAACATTTAAAAATGCTTAACACCACCCTATCAGGATTGGGAGATAGCTCAGCTGATAAGAAAATCACTCACTACATAACTTTTTTTTTTTAAACATTTATTTATTATGTATACAGTATTTGCTCTACATATATGCCCAGGCAGATCTCAATGTAGATGGCTGTGAGCCACCATGTGGTTGCTGGGAATTGAACTCAGGACCTTGGGAAGAACAGCCAGTGCTCTTAACCTCTGAGCCACCTCTCCAGCCCCACTACATAACTCTTGATGGCCTGAGTTTTTTGATCTCTTGGACTCATGTAGAAAGCTGCTGTAAGCCGGGCGGTGGTGGCGCACGCCTTTAATCCCAGCACTTGGGAGGCAGAGGCAGGCGAATCTTTGTGAGTTCAAGGCCAGCCTGGTCTACAAAGTGAGTCCAGGACAGCCAGAGCTGTTAAACAGAGAAACCCTGTCTCGAAAAACCAAAAAAAAAAAGAAAGCTGCTGTAATAGCTTGTGTATGTGATTCCACCTGTGGCTAAATGGAAGACAGAGACAGGAACAGCCCCCAGGATTCACCCTTGTACAACAGAAATGAGAGCCCTGCCTCAAAAACAAGGCAGAAGCAGAAAACTGACACTCTAAAAGTTGTCCTCTGACCTCCATGTGTGCTGTGGAACATGCCTGTCTACACTCACACACTAAATAAATCTTTAAAAGTTTAAAAATACATACTTATTATTACTATTGTATGTGTACTGTGTATCGGAGAGTGCGTGCTGGGGCATGTGTCCGAGGGTCAGAGGACAACTCTATACAGTGCTTCATGTGTACCTGGGGATGAAGCTCAGCCTGTCAGCCCTCTGTGTCTGGAGGCAAGCACTTTTATCCAAAATGAATATTGGTTTTTATTATATTTATTTATTCATATGTGTGTAATTGGGTGCTTGTAAGCTGTGGCACACATGTGGGGTTCAGAGGACAACTTCATAACACTTTTCCTCCCCTATGTTTTATCTTGCAAATGACCTTCATTAATCACCTAATACCCAAGCTGGAAACCTACAACCCACCCTCTGCTCACTCTTGTTCCTTGATTAACTTTTAAATAATTACTAATTTTGACATCATTGCTGCCTCCTCCCCGACTCCTGCAGTATTCTTTCTTTCTTTGCAGGAAATAGGGGGATAGAAAAAGAGTTTCACTGTTGTTTTTTTTTTTTTTTTTTTTTTGGTTTTTCGCGACAGGGTTTCTCTGTATATCTCTGGCTGTCCTGCACTCTCTTTGTACACCAGGCTGGCCTCGAACTCACAGAGATCCCCCTGCCTCTGCCTCCCAAGTGCTGGGATTAAAGGCGTGCGCCACCACTGCCTGGCGGGTTTCACTGTTTAAGCTTGCCTATCTCTCCATGTAGCTCATGCTGGCCTTGAATTTGTAGTGATTCTCCTGCCTCAGCTTCTCACATGCTAGAATTACTGAGTACACCCCCACACTTGGCTGCACACTGTCTCTCCATTAGTGCTTATTTGTGTGTGTGTGTCATTTATTTTTACTTTATATTCATTAGTGTTTTGCCTGCATGTATGTCTGTGTGAGGGTGTCAGAAGCCCTGGAACTGGAGTTAGAGACAGTTATGACCTGCATGTGGGTGCTGAGAATTGAACCTGGGACCTCTGGAAGAGCAGCCAGTGCTCTTAACCACTGAGCCATCTCTCCAGCCCCAGTCTATTACTACTTTTTTTTTAATAATTTATTTTTTATTTCTTCAAGTTACATCTCAATCACAATCCCCTCCCTACTCCCCCCCTCCAGTCCCACCCTTCCACCCTCCTCCCGCTCAACCCCCCATCCTCTTCCCTTCTTTTTTTTTTTTTTTTTTAGTTTAAGGTATTTCTTTTCCCCCCCAACAGCTCTCCCTTTCAGTCCAAAAAATGGTTCTTTTTCTTATAACTGTAGATACAATACAAAACAACAGAAATAAATAGGCCACAATTATATGGCTTAGCATGCATTCCCAATGTCCAGTCCATATGTATTTGGTACCTGACTTTAACATTCTACTATCTAACCATCTCCATGAGTTTAAAGTTCTATATCTAACTCAGCTTTCATACTAACTTGCCTCACAATTTTAAAAATATCTTCTTAGATCCAGAACACCCTCTTGATTCCTAAACAACTCAAAATTTAACTATGAGACTCCAGCTATCTATTCTTCAACCACCTTAGAGACCTGAGAGGGATAAATATATCTGATTATATAGGAAGTGCAGGGCCTGCAGCTTCCAAAACTAAGAAATGACATACCAGTGGCTGCCTGGACAGTTCCCATTTTCTCTCCATACATTACAGCATCAATCTTAAGCCGTTTGGCCCCGTTTCTCTGACAGACATTGATTGTAGAGCAGGAATTATGAAGGACTTACCTACCCTGTCTTGGCAGAGCTAGGCTGTTGACTTATCTGCTTCCAAGTTTTGTCCTTTTTGGACAGAAGTCTGTCTACAGTTGAAGCAAGGGGTTTTTCTTGTCAAGAGAAAGGCTTACCACCAATTCAATCATCTCCCACTGGAGATTCTTTGATGCTCATCTTCTACTTGGAGTAGAATAGGGGGTGCTGTCAGGAGCTGACATGTCTCGATATCAAAAAATCTTAAGTTAAGAAAACATCTTTGAATGCCATATTCTGCAGATCTCTTGAGGTTTTTGAAGATGCCCTATCTATCTCTTATATTTAGATAAGCAAATATTGCTTGTCTCTTAGCAACTTGATTTCT
>CAJQZJ010000335.1:673734-692215 GCA_907164525.1 Lophiomys imhausi | reverse complement strand
TATTCACTAAATCTAACTTATATTAACCTATCAGCCCCTTCAGGTTTCTGCACCACCTGCTTTGATCTTCCATTAAAGGAGGATATTAAAACATGAAGTGTATTTTTTTGATTACCCTTATACAGAAAGAAAATGGATTTCAGAAACATTGGTGGCATTCTGCATTTTAGATTCCACTGCATAAGAAATGATGCCTTTTTTAGCTGGATGGTGGTGGTAGATGCCTTTAATTAATTCCAGCACTCAGAAAGCAGAGATAGGTGGGTTTCAGAATTCAAGGCTGTCCTGGACTACAGAGTGAGCTCTAAGACAGACTTAGAGGAAACCCTATTTCAAAAAAAAACAAACAACATGAGGCTGAAGAAATAAATGGCTCAGCAGTTAAGAGCACTGGCTGCTCTTCGAGAGGACCCACATGGAAGCTCACAACTGTAACTCCAGTTCCAGGGTTTCCAGTACTCTCACACAGACACATGTAGGCAAAACACTAATGCACTCAAAATAGTAAATAAAGAAATTATGTCTTTCAAGAGGGTAGGGAAAGTATTTTAAGTTTTTTTTGCTGTTATCTCTAAGGCTTAAAATAATCCTTAAATATTAGGGAGTACTGAACAGTTCTTGCTGAAGATCTCTCCCCCCGCCCGCCCCATTTTTCAAGACAGGGTTTCTCTGTAGCTCTGGATATCCTGGACTCTGGCCAGGCTGGCTTTGAACTGACAGAGATCTGCCTGCCTCTGCCTCCTGAGTGCTGTGATTAAAGGTGTGTGCCACCTCGTCCAGCGTGCTGAAGATCTCTTAAAGCCTATAATCCTAGCTACTTGGGAAGTAGGATCAGGAAGATCACAGGTTCCAGGCCTATCTGAGCTGCTGCGTTTAAAACCATCCCTGAGCCGGGCGTGGTGGCGCATGCCTTTAATCCCAGCACTTGGGAGGCAGAGGCAAGCGGATCTCTGTGAGTTCGAGGCCAGCCTGGTCTACAAAGTGAGTCCAGGACAGCCAGAGCTGTTACACAGAGAAACCCTGTCTTGAAAAACCAAAAAAATTAAAAAATAAAATAAAACCATCCCTGACATGTTAGTGAGACCTTATCTCAAAAAGTAGGACCATGACTGGAGAGATGGCTCACGTGGTCAAGAGCACTGGCTGCTCTTCCACAAGACCCAGGTTTGATTCCCAGAACACATATAACAGCTCATGACTAACTCTTAGTCCCAGGGGATCTGACATCATCTTCTGTCCTCCTTGGGTATCAGACACACACATGATACACAGACATACATGCAGGCAAAACACCCATACACATAAATTTTTTTTTAAATAGGGTTGATAGATGGCTTAGTGGAAAAAGGCATTTGCCACTCAATCCTGACTGAGTTCAAGCTGTAGAACCCATGTAAGGATGGAAGGAGAGAATCAACACCACAGTGTTGTCCTGAGTACCTCACCACACACACACACATACATGCATGCATACATACATACAATAGCAATAAATACAATTAAAAGTTTAAAAATTTTGAAACTTAGTAGTAGAGAGCTTAGGGTTTTTGAAGCCCTAGGTTTAATTCCTAGCAATGCCATACATACCAGAATTATCTGCTTAATTAGTATAAGACTTGGTTTTTTGCTTTTCTTCATCCCGGTTGATAATGAATGGTTTTTCCTCTTCTTCCACCAGCCTATTTTAACAAAAGTGGTGGGCTCATAAGTTTACAGTATAATTCAAAAGAATAAAATGAGCATACTTGAAATCATTCTTGGGAACAGGGGCATGCTCAGTTGGTAAAGCACTTGCCTTGTTTGAACCTAACATAAAAAAAGATAAAATGGCAAGGTGTAATGTACCTGTAACCCCAGAGCCAGAGAAATATAGACAGTAAGAGCTCAGAACTCACTGGCTAGCCAGTCTAGACTAAGTGATGAGCTCCAGGCCAGTGAGAAACTTATTCTCCAAAGAAGTGTTTGAAGTTCTTGAGTGTAACCCTAGGTCGTCTTCAGGCCTGCACACAAAGGCACGCAATACAAAGAAATCTACCTCCCCCATTCTCTTATGCTTGCATGCTTTCTCTCACATAATTTGTTTTGTTTGGTTTTGGTTTTGGTTTTTCGAGACAGGGTTTCTCTGTGTAGCCCTGGCTGTCCTGGACTCACTTTGTAGACCAGGCTGGCCTCGAACTCACAGAGATCTGCCTGCCTCTGCCTCCCGAGTGCTGGGATTAAAGGCGTGCGCCACCACGCCTGGCTCGTTTTGTTTTTTTAGGCAGAGTCTTTAGCCCATCTTAGTCTGGCCTCAACTTGATAGATAGATTAGATAGATAGATATTTATTTAAGGTGCTGTATAGGCTAGGAGTTTAGCTTGCTTGGTATGTACAAAAGCCTGCCTTCAGTAGCCATAGTACCCAAAAGATAAAAATTTTTAAATGTGCCAGACGTGGTAGCACACACCTTTAATCCCAGCACTCAGGAGGCAGAGGCAGACGGATCTCTGAGTTCGAGGCCAGCCTGGTCTACATAGTGAGTCCAGGACAGCCAGAGCTGTTACACGGAAAAACCCTGTCGGGAGGGCGGGGGGGCAGCAACAACACAAAAAAATTAAATGCTTGTAAAACAAATTAACATTAAAGAAAAGGTACTTTGAGTTATAGATGGTTGGGAATACTGACTTTAGGTAGGTCATTCTGAGAGCTGTGGCAATGCCATCATATGCAAAATTATGTACTTACCAAAGAAGGAAAGTATCCACCTGTGGCAAGTATCTGGTTGTTGATGGAGCAAGTCTCCAGAGCTTTGAGATGCCAGCTTTCCACCTAGTAAGAACCCACTTGGTAAGCAAGGCTGCCTTACTATTTTTCTGTGTTTAAATTGTTTTTACCCAGGCATGGTGGCCCACGCCTTTAATCCCAGCACTCCGGAGGTAGAGCCAGGCGGATCTCTGTGAGTTCATATGTATGCACACGTGCATACATACACTCTTGGAAGTCAGAGGACAACTTGCAGAAGTCAGTTCTCTCCTAACACTTAGCTCCCTGAGATCATATAGGTCATCAGGCTTGGCTGACAGAGCCTTTATCAGTTCATGAGTCTCACCAAGGCAAACACTTTTTTGTTTTGTTTTGTTTTAGGTTTTTCCAGACAGGGTTTCTCTGTGTAGCTCTGTCTGTCCTGGACTCACTTTGTAGACCAAGCTGCCCTTGAACTCAGAGATCCGCCTGCCTCTGCCTCCCAAGTGCTGGGATTAAAGGCATGCGCCACAACGCCCGGCCACAAACACGGTTTTTAAATCTACTCACAGTTAGGATTTTATTAATTTTTTGAGGCAATCTCATTGTATTCCTGACTAGCCACAAACTGGCTGTGTAGCTGAGCCTGGCTATGAGCTACACCTCTAGCTTCATGTACCAACATCTAGTATTGAACACCTAAGGGCTGACGTCACTGCCTTCACTGCTAGGCCCAGTTGGCTCACTTTGAAGCTATGGTACCAGGCAAGTCAGATTTGTTTTTAACTTTTTTTATTAACACCTTCTAAATCATAACTTACAGTCCATGCTTGTAGATGCAGCTACAAACAAGGTAGAGCTGATGGGAAATTTGTAGATTATTAGAACTCTTTGGTATTTTTTTGTTTTAATACTTTGTTTTTTGTGATGCACCTGTGTATGCCCTCGGGGGCCAGAAGAGAGTATTGGATCCCCTGGAGGTAGAGTTGTAGGCACTTGTGCTGAGAACTAAGCAAGAACAACAAGGCTCCCTGCTAATACGTTTTAAAAGCTTAAAGTTTGTCCCTGTTTAATCTTGTTTTGGAGGCTGTGCATATATATGGCTGTGCCATTTGGTGGGAAAAGATATAGTAGGACATTTGATCTGCAGAACATTTTACATACTGAAGAATAAGTAGTATATGTTTGCATCAGGGTAACATTTTTAATTCATCAGAATTCCCATCTGGTTTGTCTTTTTAATTCTTACTGTTCGAATGTGTTCTAGATCCAAATAAAACCCCAAAGGGGTGGGTAGGGGGAAGGCAACATTTGGAGCTGCTCAGTGGTGGAACCCTGGCCTGTCATCTGTAAAGCCCTGGGCCTCCCCCTGGTTACAACAAAGAAAATCACTGACATCTTTACTAATTTGCTCTATTATAACCTAGCTCAGACAGGACTCTTGTCACCCTGATGCTTTCTCTGGAAGGGACTGCATTTTGAGATGTGCTTACTCCACCTAAGCAGAGGTGATGAGAGGCAGGGAGGCTGCATTCCCCACCCTCTTCCTAAAAGAAAAAGGAGAGGGATGGTGCATCTTAATCTTTAGTTCTTCTAAGAGCAGAACAAATGTCATGGGTAAGTTAGCCCTACCTCTTGTGGGTTTGCAAACCCATTGGCTGCGATGATCTCCTTGTAATACTGAACCAAAGCCTTGGGATAGCGAGGTTTGTTTCTCACATTGAATTCAACATAGTAGAACCCATGTCTATCTGCATAGCCTTTTTCCCATTCAAACTTATCCACCAGAGACCAGGAAGTATCCCCTGTTATATTCACGCCATCTTTAATAGCTGTGAAGACATGATTCCATCTTTAATGCGTTTCATTTGTTTAGAAGTACATAGATAGTATTGAGTTGTTTTTATGAGATTTAGAAGCAAGTTTTAGTTGATGGTAGCTGATAGATTGAACTTTGTCTAAATAGAAAAACGTGAAGCAAGCCTGTTTCATCTCACCTTTTAACATTTCATCTGTGTGTCCTTTGAGGACTCATCACAGAATTGAGTACAGTGCAGTCTTTGAGGTGCTCCGTTTTCTGTCACAAATATGGGAGGATCACCATAGTGAGTCTGAAAGTAAGGCAAGAATGAATACCAAACATCTGACTTAGAGGTGGTCTTCTGGTCACATGGCTGCCATATTCTAATGACATGCATGTTAGCTCTTAGTAGGTGTTACATTTAGTATGTATCCGGTAACATGTTTATTGAGAGATGAGTGTAAGCAGGTGAGTTGATCTCACTAAAGGGACCTTCTTCGGGAAAATGCAGTCCAGGTCTGATTCTTTCCCACAAATTCCCTTTCAAATTAGATGGGCTTTAAAAGGACTAAGTATGCCTGAAAGAGGAGCAGTCATTTTCTTCAGTAGTATAACCACTGTTAAGTTGCTCCAGTAAATAGCCTCTCACCTTGTGCTTGTAAGCAACCCCAGTTAAACTCAATGAGTCAGCCAGGCATAGTGGCACACACCTTTAATGCCAGCACTGGGGAGGCAGAGGCAGGCGGATCTCTGTGAGTTCAAGGCCAGCCTGGTCTACAGATCGAGTCCAGGACAGCCAGGCTCTGTTTCAAAAAACAAACAAATAAATAACAAAAAAAACCTCAACCCTGTCTCAAAAAACAAACAAATAAATAACAAAAAAACCTCAATGGGTCACACATACAAAGACATGAAAATAGGAAGCAAATTTGTTGAGAAGAAGGGAGTTAGGCAGGAATGGGAAGGATAACAACAGCTAATGAAAGGTAGGTATGATTAAAATAGATCACATACATGTATGAAATGGCTAAAGGTAAATTTAAAAATTTAAGACTAGGGCTATAGGGATGACTACTCAGTGGTTGAGAGCACTTGCTGCTTTCCAGAGAACCCAGGTTTGGTTCCCAGCACAAAATGGCAGCTCACAACCTCTGCAACTAGTTCCAAGGCATCCCCTCTTCTAACCTCCACGGGCACCAACCACCCATGTGGTGCACACACATAATTTCAGGCAAATGTATATTTACATAAGATAGAAATAGTATAAAAGAAAAAAGGAGGAAAATGACTAGGTTAAATGTCAGATTTTTAGCTATAATTGGAAGTGGTTGTTTAATTATCAGTCTGCAAAGCCTGTGTTTAGCAGCCTGTGAGGTGCAGGGGACTGGATTTATTGGCTCATTAACTTTGTTATTGTTTTGAGCTGTTTTTGTTTCTTTGGGGTAGAGTCTCATGCAGTTGAGACTGGCCTTGAACTCAGTATGCAATATCTAGGGACTAATACTGTATTCCTGATCTTCCTGCAGCCAACTTTAAAAGGTCTGGGTGCAGTTGTGTGCCTCCATACCTAGAGTCTTACCAGTTTTCATATTTCACCTGAGTGACTGGGAGAGACTAAATTCAGCTCTGAAGGTCTTATACAGCTTGATGGGATAAAAGTACCTAGACAAAGTTGAGAAGCCTCCTGAATCCCCATGACACAGAATAGAGTCATGAAGACCCCATTTCTGGCCAGTTGGGGTCCACAAACTCTACTAAGTCCCGGTCATTCTGGTAGCTGGGCCCCTGATGGAAGGAGTGTTTCCTTTGAGTGATGTATGGAGTGGTAAAATGGCCCAGTCCCAAGAAGTCAGATGTGCCTTTAAAGTAGCTCTTCTCCTGAAGGGAGAACGTGGGTAACCTCGACATCTCCAGGCCTTCCTCTGCACTCTTGGTTCCTGACAGGAGAGAACATGAAGATTTAAGCAAGTCTTATCTTTTTTTTTTTTTTTTTTTTTTTGGTTTTTCGAGACAGGGTTTCTCTGAATATCTCTGGCTGTCCTGGACTCGCTTTGTAGACCAGGCTGGCCTCGAACTCACAAAGATCCACCTGCCTCTGCCTCCCAAGTGCTGGGATTAAAGGCGTGCGCCACCACCGCCCGGCTGCAAGTCTTATTTCTAACAGTCATTGTACTTTGCCCCACAGTGCTGCTGTAATGGTGGTGTATAAGCTGGGCTTTGGTGCTGGAGCAATGTTCAGCAGTTAAGAGCACTTACTGTCTTTCAGGGGACAACCTAGGATCAGTTCTCAGCACCCATGTGGCAGCTCACAACTGGCCATAACTCTAGTTCTAGAGGTCCAACATCCTCTTCTGACTTCCAGAAGCACGAGGCACACATACATACATGGAGGCAAACATTCATACATAAAATAAAAATAAAATCTTTTTGGGGCCGTGCGTGGTGGTGCACGCCTTCAATCCCAGCACTTGGGAGGCAGAGGCAGGTGGATCTCTGTGAGTTCGAGGCCGCCTCTACAAAGCGAGTCTAGGACAGCCTGAGATACACAGAGAAACCCTGTCTCGAAAAACCAGAAAATAAAAAAAATAAAAATAAAATCTTTTTCTAAAAGCTGAGCTTTAAGCCAGTCAGTGATGGCTCACCCCTTCAATCTCAGCACTTGGAAGGCAGAGGCAGGTGGATCTCTGTAAATTTGAGGCCAGGCTGGTCTGCAGAATGAGTTTCAGGACAGCCAGAGCTACACAGAGAAACCCTGTCTCAAAGCAAGAAAGAAAAGGGAAAGTAATTTATTTTATTTTCATTCATGTATATGTTTGTGTATGTGTCCATGTGAGTGTGGTTTCTGCAGAGGTCAAAAGTGGATGTTGGCTCCACTGGGGCTGCAGTTAGCAGGCAGCTGTGAGCTGCCATATGGGGTTGCTGGGAAATGAACTTCCTGTTCCTCTGGAAGAACATTAAGTGTTCTTAACTGCTAAGCCATCACCAGCCTTTATTTTAAATATATATATATATATATAAATTTGTATTGTTTACTGTTATGGCTAGGAGTGTGGCTTAGTAGTACTTGACAGGCTTGTACAGGGCCCTGGGTTTGACTCCTAGCAGCCAAAGAATGCAGTATTTTCACTGATTTCTCAGTGAGTGGCTTATGAATGGCTCCTTAGCTACCTGGAAAAAAGCATGGTTATATTGTTCCTCCCATAGGAAAATTGGTAATGTGGGCTCTTTCTAAAAGAAAATGGGAAGGGAGGGCCACAGATGTGTTCATACATTATTGACAGTGTAGCTGTGATGGGCTCTACACTGAGGAGTTTTGCCCTACACTAAGACTAAAAAGATACACCTTTTAACTGACAATCTCCAAACCTCTTTATCTTGTACTTTGGCTACATGTGGAAGAGGATCTACGTTCAAATGTCTTCACTGTAAATTGAATAATAAAAGGTTGGAAGCAACTTACTTTTTTCTTTTTGAGACAGGCCTTCTCTGTGTAGCCCTTGCTGTCCTGGACTCACTTTGTAGACCAGGCTGGCCTTGAACTCACAGAGATCCACCTGCCTCTACCTCCCAAGGCCTGGGATTAAGGCGTGCGCCACCACACCTGGCAATTACAGACGGCTGTGAACTGCCATGTGGTTGCTGGGATTTGAACTCAGGTCCCTTGTAAGAGCAGTCAGTGCTCTTAACTACTGAGCCATCTCTCCAGCCCCAACAACTTATATTTTTATTGCCAAGGGGATAGCTAAATAAATAGTAGAAAGCTGAGGATGTAGCTTGCATGAGGGCCTGGGTCTGATCCCCACAGCACAATACTGACAATAGGGGCTGGGGAGATGACCCCCAGCTAAGAACACTTGCTGCCAGAGGACGCAGGTACAGGTCCCAGCCACAACATGGTGGCTCACAGACATCTGTAACTGGCCTCCATGGATGCCAGACAGACAAAATACTCATACCCACAAAATAAATCTAAATAAATTCTAAAATAATAATTATTATTGTTGAGTGGCCATCAGTACTAAGGAGTGTAACTATTAGAACAAACAAGGGCCGGGCAGTGGTGGCGCACGCCTTTAATCCCAGCACTTGGGAGGCAGAGGCAGGCGGATCTTTGTGAGTTCGAGGCCAGCCTGGTCTACAAAGTGAGTCCAGGACAGCCAGGGCTACACAGAGAAACCCTGTCTCGAAAAACCAAAAAAAAAAAAAAAGAACAAACAAGGGAACACTTTCTATGCCAGCATGAAAAGATTGCCTACCTATATGTATAAGGTATAAAAGATGCAGGCTGGGGCTGGAGAGATGGCTTGGCAGTGAAGAGGACTGGCTGCTCTTCCAAAGGTCCTGAGTTCAATTCCAAGCAACCACATGGTGGCTCACAACCATCTGTAATAGTGGAATCTGAGGCCCTCTTCTGGTGTGCAGACAGAGCGCTCATAAATAAATAAATCTTTTTAAGAAAAGATGTGGGCCACTGATAACATTAACTACACATTCTGACAAGCAATGATCTAATAGGAAGACAATAAGATCATTTGCAGGGAGATTATTGGCTGGGATTAAAGGAGTGAAAGAATTGTACTATTAATATCCTTAAAACATCAGCATGCTCTGCTCTCAGTCAAATTCAGTAACTAGAAAAGCCACTGGGCACTGTCCCTGCACTGTCTTATATGGTAGCTGCTGCCAGATGCACCTACCAAACATGGCTAGATCCAGTCATGCTGAAGATCTGAAATGTTCTTAAGTTAGCATACAAAGTAATGGGTTTCGTGATGGCGTTTTGTGTTATGCCTTGTCCTTACTTGCCCTCTTTCTCAGTTGGTCTCCTCTTGCCATATGTATTCTAGTACTCTCTTTTCCCTCACTTCCCCGTCCTTGAAGATCTTCCTTCCTACCTTGCTGGACATGGTGGCACACACCTTTAATCCCAGCACTTGGGAGGCAGAGTCAGGTGGCTGTCTGTGAATTGAAGCCCATCTGGTTCAACTGGTTCAAAGGGAGTTCCAGGACAGCCAGGGTTGTTACACAGAGACACCCTCAGAAAAGGCAAAAGAAAGAGGTTTAAGAGTTTTCGGGATGGAGAGATGGCTCAGAGGTTAAGAGCATGGACTGCCCATCCAGAGGTCCTGAGTTCAGTTCCCAGCAACCACATGGTGTCCTCTTCTCACCTGCAAGCATACATGCAGGCAGAACACTATACATAATAAATAAATCCTTAAAAAGAGTTTTCATCATGAAACAAACATAAATAACATGTGTTTAACCTGATGTGACATCAGAGTACATAATACACTGAAACATCACACAGCCCAGTAAATATGTACAGTCTTAAAAGGTTTAGGGCTGGGGAGATAGCTCAGTTGGTAAAGCGCTTGCCCTGTAAGTGTGAGGACCTGATTCCCAGAACCCATGTTTAAAAAAACAGAAGAGCTGAGTGTGGGCGGTTGAGATGGTTCAGCAGATAAAGATGTTTTGTTTGCAGATCTGTCGACCTGAGTTCATCCACTGGATCCCATGATAGGAAAGAGCCAACTGTCTTCAGACTTCCACACTTGTGCCTTGACATGAACACACACAGTCACAGTAATAATATATACATATATTTGAATACACACACACATACATACATACATACATACATACATACATACATACATACATACATACATATATACATACATTGTTTGTTTTAAGCTGAGCATGATGGTACATGCTTGAATTCCAGCACTGGAAGTCAGAGCCAGGTGGATTCCTATAGCTCACTGGCCAGCTATCCTTGTGTACTCGGCAAGCTCCACCCCAGTGAGACCCTGTCTCAAAAAACAAGGTGAATGATGACTGAGGACCAACTAGGGAGATTGTCCTCTGGCTTCCACACACATATGCATACATGTGTACATATATACCTGCACACACATGTAAAAACACGTTAAAATAAAAATGTGACTTGGCTCACCAATGTGGTCCTTCATGACTTGGAGGTAGTCACCAGCATAAATAGGGTTGGCAAACCAGCTGAGACAGAGCTGTATGTATCTCTCAGCAGCCTCAATATCTTTGGGGTTGTTGATGTCCACAGGCTCCCCCCAGTCACAGTTCAGTGAAGTCCCCACTAGGCCTTAAAAGGAGGAGATCAGGGTAGGGAGAGGCAGGATGTGGCTCCTCTGGATCTGTGTGTGAGCCTGAGAGTCCCAGCTCACCTCGCTGTTTGCTGAGCCATATGTTGTTATAAGAGTGCCAAGCTTGGGCATGCGCCTGAAAAAAGGAATTCATGAATGTACCTGGCTCATCCTCTCCCCCCCCCCCCCCCCCCGCCTCCAGCCTGTCTGTCTCCTTTCCTTTCTTCCTCCATCCATTTCCTTCTTCCTTTTTTTGTTTGTTTACTTGGGGGTTCAGAGGATAAGTTGCAGGAATCGATTCTCTACACTCTACCAGGAATTGAACTCAAGTTCTCAGAGTCAGCAAGTGTCAACCCACTTGCTGAGTCACCTTGCTGACTGGGGAGTGAGTGGCCTTTCTTGCCTTCCTAACTCTAGAGCTCCAACTTCAAACCTGTCATGTTCTTCAATGCAGTATCAAATACCACAGACCCTGACTTCCAGAGGCATTTACTTCTTTTGTACTGTGGAGGAAGGGTAGTCTAACTGGGGCACAAGCTACTTTGTGGGTGTTGTTGCTGCCCCACACCCACATTGGGGACTAAACCCTAGGTCTGGCCCAGGCCACACAGTGCTCTGTCAAGTGAACTACCCCCATAGCCATCACTTACTGTCTATATTGTTCATGTAGGGCTCTAGAAAGGCGGCGATGCTTCTGAGGATTTAGTAAAAGTATGAATTCATGAGGCCCCTTTAGGGCCTGCTGAAGCAACTCTGAGAGCAGGGCCCAACAATCTGTTTCTCTTTTGTTTTGAGGCAAGGTCTCATGGAACCTTGACTGTCCTCACACCTGCTGTGTAGTAATGAACGCTGGCTTTGAGCTGTTAGTTTGAGCTCTTAGTACTCTGCCTCCACCTCCCAAGTGCCAGGTTCCAGGTGTGTCATCGCTGAGCTTAAACAAGGTCTCCACGTGTTTCTGAATTTGCTAAAGTTTGGGACTCATTCATGTGAACACCTGAATATTTCAGGCTGCAGTGGTTTCAAAGGTTGCTTCTCTTTTTGTTCTGTGCGTATGTGCATGTTTACATGTACATGCAGGTGCACATGCATGTATATATAAAGGCCAGAGGTCAGTCTTGGGTGGTGTTCCTCATGAGCCATCATCCCCCTTGGTCTCTCTCTGGCACCTGGATGAAGCTTCCCCCAGTAGGCTGCATTCTGGTCAGCAAGCTCCAAGACTCCACTTTGTCTCAGCCCCACAGTGCTAGGATTACAGGCAAGCTTCGCCATACCCATTGTCCTGGCTACTTTTCTGTCTACTTGATACAAGCTAGAGTCATCAGAGAGGAGGGAACCTCAATTGAGAAAATGTTTCCATAATATCTGGTTTAGGCAAGGCTGTGGGGCATTTTCTTAATTAGTGATTGATGGGGGAGGGTCCAGCCCACTGTGGGTGGGGCCGCTCCTGAGCTGATGATGGTCCTGAGTTCTATAAGAAAGCAGGCTGAGCAAGCCATGGGAGTCAATAAGCCGTGCCCCTCCGTGGCCTCTGCATTAGCTCCAGCCTCCAGGTTCCTGCCCTACTTGAATTCCTGCCCTCATTGCTTTTGATGAGTTGTTTTATATATACATATTTGTGTATGTATTTGTATACATGTATGTGTATGTATGTATATATGTATACCTGTGAGTGAAATAAACCCTTTCCTCTTCAAGTTGCTTTTGGTCATGGTGCTTTATCGCAGTAATAGTGTGGTACTTTGATTTAGATTTCTCCCCTCACATAGGCTCATATTTGAATTCTTAGTCACCAAGGAGTAGAACTGGTAGGATTAGAATGGTATGGCCTTGTTAGAGGAAGTGTGTCACTAGTTGTGGGCTTTGAGGTTTCAAAAGCCCAACCAAGGCCCAGTCTCCTCTCCCACTTTGCCCTCTCCCTTCTCTCTCTCTGTTTCTGTGTGTGTGTATGTGTGCGTGCATGTGTGTGTGCTTATATGGGTGTGTGTGTGTATGTGTGCCTGTGAATCAGGATGTCAGGATTCAGCTCTGAAGCACTTTTCCAGCACCAAGGCCTCCCTCTGCCGTGCTCCCTGCCATGATGTTAATTGACTTAATCCTCTAAAACTTTAAGCAAGCAAGCGCCCAGTTAAATGTTTTCCTTTATAAGAGTTGCTGTGGTCATGGTGTCTGTTCACAGCAATAGAACAGTGACTGAAACAAACAGTAACCCTAACTAAGACACTCGGCTTTTTTTACCTGTGTCCATGGGTTGAACTCCGGTCCTCATGCTTGCATGGCAAGCACTTTACAGACTGGGCCATCTTCCCCAGTCCCTGGCTTATTATTTTGATAGCTAGTAAATAACTAGAAAAACAGGAGCAAATCTGGAATTGTCTAGTTATGTAGAACATCACAGAAACTGTTAGGAAAAGTACTGCTTTAGGACCCCCAAAACCAAGTTCTCAACACAAAGGAGACTTATTTGCCCCAGAGGGACAGAGGGCAGAGAATAAGAGACAAAGACTAGATAGATGATGAAGGAGAAGAGGGACAGGGGGAAGAGGTATTTGTCCTGGAGGGACAAAGGACTGACTACCTCTGGATAGAGAGGAGACAGATGTGGCACATAGGAAAGAAAATGTGAGGACGGGGTGTTTAATTTTGATTGGACAGGTTAATTAGGTGAACCAAAGGGGCTTTTGATTGCTGGACTTGAATTCTTTGAAAACTGGACCCTTATAGTCAGCCTCTAGAGTAGGAAATGGTCAAATAAGAGAACAGACCCTTGGGACAAGCTTTAGGAATGTCATCTAATGGTCTTTAGCAAGGCAGAGGGAATCGGGGAGAAGGGCCAGGCCTGCCAGAGCCATGCTCACCACGCTAGAGCTGGCTAGAGACTTCAGAAACAATGTCAAGATCCTCACTCTCCATATCTCTTTTACAGACTGTTCTGCCCTTTAACTGTTCAGTTAAAGAGCTCTTAAGTTGGGCTGGAGAGATGGCTCAGCGGTTAAGAGCACTGACTGCTCTTCCAGAGGTCCTGAGTTCAATTCCCAGCGACCACATGGTGGCTCACAACCATCCATAATGATGAAATTTGGTGCCCTCTTCTGCCTCTTCTGGCCTGCAGGCATACCTGCAGACAGAATACTGTATACATAATAAATAAATAAATCTTTAAAAAAAAAAAAAAGAGCTCTTAAGTTAGAGGCTAGAGCAGTGCAAAGCAGAACACTGCATGCATGCAAATAGCAGTCGTTTAAAAAGTCTCAAGTTAATTTTATAAAGAGTAAGAGAAATTCACAGGAGTCTTTTCCCTGAGATGAACTCAGGCTCGCGTGTCAGCAGTGGTCTGTCCTTCCAGCTGGAGCAGGTTATCCTGCAGCCAGTGTCCACCAGGACGAGTTCCCTTAGACTTTGCATCCCCAACATCACTCCTTGTGTGTCTCACTCATGTCTCTACCCTTTCTCAGCTTTCAGCACATGCTGAGCACCTTCTCTGAATCCTTCCTTCCCGGCCATGCTCTGATAGCCAGCTGGCTTCCTTGAAGACTTCCACTCTAACACCTCAAGCAGAGACCAACCCCAGCCTGTATGTCTTAAACTGGAAAAGGATATGTCTAGCTTGCTTTGTTGATGCTTCCAAACTCTTCCTCCCAAACCCCAGGCCATGACCGGGGACCACTCTGAGTCCTTCCTGCTGGTCTTCACAGCCTCTGCAAAAAAAAAGTTTTTGCATACTTTGGCCTTTGTCTATCCTCACCTACCCCCTTCCATCACCATTCCTCACAAAGTTTATACCTACACAGGGCAGGTTTCCAAATGTCTACTCCTATCTTCATAAGACCATAAACAGCAGCTGCTGTATTACCTCTACCATAGTGGAGTGACAATGAGGTGACAGGAGTAGCCCTCTATATATCCCCAGAGTACAAGGGCCCATGCCACATACTGATGTGGTAGAGGGTCAGTGTGACCCTGAGGCAGTAACCACACCTGGAGCCCAACCTTTATCCCAGAAGGACCTGGCTTACCTTAATTATGTGATGTGTGCAGCCACATACAGACCAGTGCCCTGGAGCCTCAGTCCCGGTGCGTGGAGACCGGTCTCATACCCCTTTTCTACCATTATCTGCAGAGACAGCAATTGGGACCCCAAGATCATGAGAGACATCAGGGGACATCCCTTGTCTCCTAAACTGAAGAGGACTCCCTACTTACCCGAGGATCACTGAATGTGAGCCAATGCTTCACCCGGTCCCCAAAGACCTCAAAACACAGGTCAGCATAGTCTCTGAAGTATCGGGTCATACTCACATTCTGCCCCACCATATGTGACCTGGAGCATCTGCCAACAGAGAGAGAAACTGGTGCCCTGGGGAGACTCTGGAGTACATTGGTGAAATGTCTGGATAAAGCTTCGGTAACAATAGTACAAGGATGGGAGCAAAGATGCAGGGTGGGCACAGAGCCTCTAGGACAAGGAATGGGTGCTGGGTGCGTCCTTTAAGCCAGAAACTGGAGGGGCAGAGGAGGCTGGAATGCCTGTTCAGGAAGACAGATTGGATATTTAAGATGTAAACCATGCATAGGGCACTCAGGAGGTAGAAGCAGGAAGATCAGAAGTTCCGGGTCATCCTCAGGCACTCAGCAACATTGAGGTCTGCCGGGGTGGGTGCTGGGTGATATGTGATATTGCGGAAATGTCTAGAATATCCATTGTGACGGCAGGAGGCCAGACACTGGTAGGAGAGCCCTGGTGAGGATTTGGAGGGTCTTGCTGAAGTAGGGACACTCTCGAGCCTCAGCTATTAATGTGGAATAATAAAACCTGTATGGTGGAAGCCCACTGGCCCCCACCTGTGCACAGGGCTAGTCATTCATCTGTTGTGGTTACTTAGCCCCCCCCCCCGCCCCATATGCTTGAAGAGATGTTCTCTGGACAGGCTAATGAAAGCTACAAACCTGCTGTGTCCCCTGCCCCAGCTTGTAAGCCTTACTAGCTCCCCAACCCAATTTCCAGTCACCTTAGCTTACAGTTAGAGGCCCCAGGCCACTCCTCCAGTCTCCAGTGCTCTATAGCATGCCCCTCCCGCTTAGAAGCCCGCATCCTCCCACCTCCTCCTTTTACCCTTCTGTGCTTGGCACACTCCATCCTCTTGCCACTCCTCCATAAAAGTCTGGATCTGGCACCATCTGACACAGGTCACAGGCAGCCAATACCCTTGGCTTGGCTGTGACCTCTGAGGGGCCCAGGTGGAGGAAGGAGAATGTTGACAGCGATTTCTGAAGTGTCCTGGGACATGGCTGGGCATGGTGGCCATGGATGAGGGCATGTGGTACTGTCTCAAACAAAGGAAAGAAAGGTTGAACAAAACCCATGGGATACAGTGTGTCACCAAACCAGAGGTATTTCTTGGTAGGTTTCTTCAGCTCAGTGGTAGAGTGCTTGCCTAGCAGGCACAAGGTCCTGGGTTCAGTACCCAACAGCAAACACACACACAACTTTTTTCTCCTCTTCTTGTTGATTATTTTTTTCCTCATGCCAAATGTGGAAAACATTAGGATCACACTATTCATTTCCTATACTCAGCATGGACTCCCAACTAATGCTTTGCATATGAATATGTGCACTGGGGTGCGTGGGGGTCGTAGATATCAATGTCAGACATCCTAACCACCCTCCAGCTTATGTTTGAGACTGGAGTTCATGGGCTTGATTCTGCTAGGCTAGATGGCCGTCTTCACCAAATGCTAGGATTACAAGCACACGCCACCGCCACCCACCATGGGTGGCTTTTTATGTGGGGGCTGCGAAGGTCCTCAAGATCTCATGCTGGTACAGCAGGTGTTATCAGCCGAGCCATCTCCCCACCCCATGGATGTTAAGAACCCGCCTCATGAGTAGGATCCTGTAGCTTAAGTCTCAACTAGTTCATGCCTTTCGCCCTTCCTTCTCTGGTTTGTGGGGACATGGCGCCCCCTAGAGGACACAGCATTCAAGACCCCATCTTGGAAGTACAGACCAGTCCTCACCTCACTGTTTCGGTACCTTGATCTTGGACTCCAAAACTGAGGCAAACTAATATTGTTCTTAACTTCGCCAGTCTGTGGCGTTCTGTCGCAGCAGCACAAATGAGCTAAGACAGTCACTCCTCCCATCTTTCTGTCCAGAGCCAGACCCCAGGCTCTGCCCCCTTTCTTAGTCACTTCAAGTCCTCACACCAAGCTCCTGCCTGGCCCTCACCTGTGGCAGATCCCAGTGGTTCAAGGTCACAATGGGGGTGATGTTGCTCTTCAGCAGGGCGCCAATGAAGTCGCTGTAGAATTTGATTCCTCTCTTGATTATCTGTTCAGCTGTAAGTGAAACAGAACCTGGCCTTCCCTCTGGGGTACAGCATTCTTGGGTCCCACGGCCTTCTGCAGGCTGAAGCTCCTGCAGCCCACAGTGTCCATAGAAGAATGCTGTTGGTATGCCTGGAGCCCAGTTACCTGCTGAACCCATGCTCCTGGGCTGGTCGCCCTTACCTGACACCATTCCCTCGGAGCCTCGGGAGAGACATTGTAACTCACCTCGGACACTGTGGGCAGGATCTGTGGCCAAGACAGGGAAAATCTGTAGTGGCTGACTTCAGCAGGGTGATGTCCTCCTGTGCAAACAGGATGGGGAGGCAGAGCTGGGCCACCCGGGCTGTGAGGGAGAGGGAACAAGCCCTGGGGGCCTCAGGGTCCTGCAGCTCCAAGTGGTGTCCTCTGTAAGGGCTGGACTAGGAGTTGCTTCTCCATGTTGGCAATGTGCTCACCGACAGACAGAAGGTTGAGGGACCTTCGCGAAGTCCATGAAAGGCTCTCATAAACTTAAATGAGAACAGGGCTTCTGAGGGTGAGCTGCCCCATGCCCTGCTGTCACTGGCCTTTGGCAACTGATTGCTTGAACTAAGACACTGGCTTGTCTTATTTTCCTTCTTCCTACATGTTGGCATTCACAGCCCCAGCCACCACTGTCCACCCTCTTTGGCTAAGCTGGGTGCGTGGTATTTAGCAGAACTGAGGTTGACATTGCCCGTGAGTGTCCCCATCGTTTGCTCCCCATCCCCCAGACAGGGTGGCACACACAGCCCCTTCACTCACCTGCACTTTTTAGTAGCTGTCACAGGCTTTGTCTGGTGTGTCATCCCCTAGCACCCACCCCTTCCCACCATGTGTGAAGGCATCCCAGATGCTGGGACCTTTCCCATCCTGGTCCCACCCACCTTCTGTCTGGTAGGCAGAACTCCCGCACCAGGACCTGGGCCACCCCAGCTTCACCTTCAATTGGGAACTCAGTGCTTCCCAGGCTTGGGGCACCCACCTCATACCCTGCCCCAGCTCCCTGGAATAGTAATTTAAGAGGCAAGGAGAGGGTAGATACAGTAGTTAAAAACATTTTGTGTGCAATTACAGCACTAATTAGTATCTGTTGTCTAGGGATATTAATAACTTGTTTTAGATTTTTTTTTTTAGCAATTTGTGTGCTGGCCGGAGAGTTGGGGGTAAGGCTGGTAAGTGCAGGTGTCTAGAGAGGCCAGAAGAGAGCCTGGATTCCTTGGAGCTGGAAATCCAGGCAGTTCTGATGGATGCGGATGCTGGGAACTGAACCCCTTACAAGAACAGTAACTGATGAATAACCTCTCCAGCCCCAGTTCTGTTAACTTTTAAAAACTCTGGGTTGGGAATATAGCTCAGTATCAAAGTGCCTGCCTAGCATGGACAAGGCTGTAAGTTGAATTCCCAGCACCATACAGACACACTGATGGACATAAACCACCCCCCAGCACACACACACACACACACACACACACACACACACACACACACACAC
>CAJQZJ010000335.1:649067-663837 GCA_907164525.1 Lophiomys imhausi | reverse complement strand
TTTTTTTTTTTTTTTTTTTTTTTTTTTTTTTGATTTTTCGAGACAGGGTTTCTCTGAATATCTCTAGCTGTCCTGGACTCGCTTTGTAGACCAGGCTGGCCTCGAACTCACAAAGATCCGCCTGCCTCTGCCTCCCAAGTGCTGGGATTAAAGGCGTGCGCCACCACCGCCCGGCTTAATTGGGGACTCTTTAGAGTGTCAAAGTAACAAGGTAACAAAATATGAGTAATTTCATCTTAAAACTAAAATGGAGGCTGAAGACAAAAATGGCTGTAGTTGCGCTGAAGAAGCAGACCTCAACAGTTGGATCCTCTGGAATTGTTACAGACACTTGTGAGCTGCCATGTGGGAATCAAACCAGAATCCTCTGGAAGAGCAGCCAGTGCTTTTAACTGCTGAACCATTTTCCAACCTTTTTTTTTTTTCATCTTTATTTTTCAGATAGGGTCTTGCTTTGTAGCCCAGGCTTGTCCTTGTCCAATTTTAAGGGCAGCTGTTAGCGCTGGGTCTGTGCACACAGCTTAGCTTTGTATATTCTGACTGTGAATGGGAACTCTGCAGAGTATTTCATCTCACAGCCCTCTTGATGGTTTGTTCTGAAAATGTTTAAACTAGGCACAATTTGTGCCTATAATCCCAGCATTCAGGTGGCTGAAGCTGGAGGATCACAAGTTTGAAGCCAGCCTGGACTACGTAGTGAGACCTTGTCAAAAAAGGAAAGGCTGGGAGGGTAGCTTGGTCAGCACGAGGACCTGCACCCATAAAAACCACAGTGTGGTTCATGCTGTAATCCCGCACTGGGGATGCAGAGGCAGGACAATCCTCAGGGCTCAATGGGCAGCCAGCCTGACCTGATAAGCAAGCCCAGGCCCCAGTGAGAGACCATGTCTCAAACAAAACAAAACAAAATAAGATGGGGGACTGCTGAGGAACAACAGCAACCTGAGGCTGACCTGTGACCTCCACACACATGCAACTATGCACACCCACATACACATACACACTCACTCATACCTGTGCATACATCCACCTACACATAAACACCCACACATTCACACAGAGGAGAGCAGAAGGAGTGGGACAGTCCTGGCATCTACACTATACTAAACTCACTTCACCCCAAGGGGTGGATCCCTCTTGTCCTCTCTCTACCCAGAAATCCTTTCTTTTTAGATGCATTTCAGACCTAGCCATAATCATTTGCTCCACTCATAAGCACTTCAGCAGCATGCCGTCAGCAACTTTCCTTTATTTCCTGTTTTCTTCTGGAGCTGACATTGGCTGACAGGGAAATACAACAACCCTAATGTACAGCTTTGTGATGTTCTAGGATTGTGGTCACTTGTGTGGTTTTGAAGACGCCACCATTAACTTGTTCCTCCTTAACCCCATACCATAGCAAACACCTTTTCTAAAGACTTTTGTAGGAAATTTCCTGCAGGTCTCTAGTGGATTACCACGGCATCACACTCCCTTAGCTCAGGTTCTGTGGAAATTCTGAGAACCAGTTGAGGTTTGCTGGAGCAGGGTACACAGTGATAGATTAAAAGTTTTGTGTGTGTGTGTGTTGGGGGTGTACACATCCTTGTACAGTTATGCCTATGAAGAGGCCAGAAGAGAAAATGTATGGACGTTTAGATCTATCACTTTCTTTCTATTCTCTTGAGACAGGGTCTCTCACTGAACCTGGAGCTCAGTGGAAGCTAGCAAGACTTAGTGATGCTCCTGTCACAGCTCTGTACAGTGCTGGGGTTATAGGACACATTGGCTTTTTATATGGGTGTTAGGGATTTGAACTCTGCTCCTCAGGCTTGCTCAACCCACTTTCTTACCCGTGGAGCCATCTCCCCAGCCCCTGGAGTGCTGCATCTCTTACTCTCTCATCAGCTGGCATAATACTGAGTTGTGTGCATGTGTGTGGATCTGGGTGGGGGTTTGTACAGATAAGTGCTGGTGTCCTTGAAGTCTAGAAGATACTGGATCCCTGGAATTGGAGTTACAGGTGTTATGAGCCACCCAAAGGCCACCAGTGCTGGGAACTGAATTCAGGTTCTCTGGAAGAGCAGTTTGCACTCTTAACCACTCTTAAGCCATCGTCCCAGTCCCTCTTTTGTTGTTTTTAAATCCTACTGAAGCGTATGTACAGCTTACTCCCTGGTTCTCAGATCCTGTTCTTGGAACAAGTGTGAAGGAATGCTTCAAAAGGATGTAACCATATTGGAATTTTCAGGACATTTCAAGGGTTTGAAGTCCAAATATGTGAAATTGATGCTGTTCCAATAAATCTGGAATGAATTGACATTACCCACACTGGGCAGAACTGTGTACATAGCATGCACACGTGCATGCACATATGCTCAATCTAAACACTGGCATTACTAGAGCAACCATCGACTCCAGACTGAAAGATCCCATTCAGGTGCCTCAATGCCCAGGAGTCCTGTGGGACCTAGGCTTGGGAGGAGACGCAGGTCTGAGAAGCAGCTTGCATGGCCTGTGATGGGAAGACTGATGACGAAGGTTCTGGAAGAGGCCAGTGCTTCCTGTGCTGAGTTCATCTCCTGAGGATTTCTGGCATTTTCCCTGCCCTTCCCCCATCCTCATAGGGAGCCCAACTGTCTGTTGCTGAAGACTGCTTGAAGCTTCAGGCTCCATTTTGTGAAGGATGGGGTGGAAAGAGGAGGTACGCTCCAAGGAAATGACGAGAAGGCCCCTCAGCTTTCCCATTTTTCCCCCCCTCTGGAATCCATCTTCCAGAACATCCATCAGAGACCAACCTCACTATTATTTAGGAGACTGTTTGGTAAGAGTTTGTCTCCTCGCTCTACTCTTGTCTGTTTTTTATTCACAACTGTATTTTCACAGGTTTTACCCAGGGCAATACTATTTAAGGAATAAAGAATGGATGGATGGATAGATGGATGGTTGGATGGATATGGATGGGTTTATTGCCTTTGCCTCTGCAGGGAAGTGTTTGAACAAACTAGAAGGATGGTCCCTGAGCAGAGAGCATCCCTGGGGTGGGGGCCTGAGCTCTGGCCTGACTTGCTTCAGAGCTGCCTAGACCACCTCCTAAGGGAAGAGCTCCCATGTCTCCACAGAGAATGCTGTTGATGGCACTGTTTTGAAGAATAAGTGGCCATTGCTGACTTGTGGTAATTGCAAAAGTGTTTTGAAGTAATAACCAGGAATAACATTTGTAAGCTTCAGCTTCCCTCACTGTGGTGTTGGTTTCCAGAGCTGGCTCTCTTGAGCCACAAGAGGGACCTCGCTGCTTATGTTTGGGGCAGGAGCGAATTAACCTAGCCGAGAGAAAGGGTGTTGGTGTCCTGAGGAGCCTACCAGGGCCACTTACAGCAACAGTCTTTATATTGGTGGCTTCTGTATTCTGAGCTGCCTGGAGGTCACCTCAGGAGAGGAAAACTAACCCCATCCTTGTTTCTAGTGGAGAAATGGAGGCCTAGAAAGGCCAGAGTCACAGACACTTAGGACTAGACTTTATTCCTCAAGGTGGAGGGATGGCAGGGCTTTACTGAAGCCAAGTGTAGCAGCGGCGCCTGCCGCTTCAGTACTCAGGAGGCAAAGATGGGAAGATTGTGGGCTGAAAGTTGTGAGGCTCTCCCTCGCAAACACATAAGTGGGCTAGAGAGATGGCTCAGGGTTAAGAGCACTGGCTGCTCTTCCAAAGGACCTGGGTTCAAATCCCAGCACCCACATGGCTGTTCACAGCTGTCTGTAATTACCAGGCATGGTGGTGCATGCCTTTAATCCCAGCACTTGGGAGGCAGAGGCAGGTGGATCTCTGTGAGTTCAAGAAACCCTGTCTTGAAAAAAAAACAAAAACAAAAACAAAAACAAAGAAAGAAAGAAAAGAAAATGGCCACCATCCCTGAAATACAGTTTGAACACAGTGTAAGGGCCACCCACTCCCTTGTAACCTCCCTCTGCCTTTCCTAGGTGGCAGCTTTTGCTGGCCACCTGTGTCCCTCCCTGCATTCTACTGGTCTCTTACGTAGAGTCGGCACATAGACATATGACTTGCATGTTGATTGTCCACAACACTAGGGATAGACATGATGCTGTTGTCTGATGACTTCCTGCTTCCGTGTCATATGTTGAGCATCTTCCTGGATCCACACCCTGCTGCCTCAGTCAGGTTATGGCTCCCTGCCGTTATTGCATGGGTTCCCATAACCACTCACCAGACCCTGTGGAGACATTTTTTATTTTTGACAATGCTTTACTGTCACAAGGAAGGGCACAATAAATAGTTCTGCACGTGTAACTCCACACCTGTGTGTACACATTTACCAACAGTGAAAGTGAGATTTGTTTTTAAATGTGCCTGTGGGTGACCATGGAGGCCATAAGAGGGCATTGGATCCCCTGGAGCTGGAACATAGGCTATGTATGGCCACCAGCACGAGTGTTGAACTTGAGTCTTTTGGAAGGACAGAAGTGTTTTTAAGCACTGAGCCATCTTTTCGGCACCTGGAATCTGTACTTTTCATAGATGCTGCCAAGTTCTGATTTATTCTCTCTCTCTCTCTGTGTATCTCTCTCTCTCTCTCTCTGTGTGTGTGTATGTGTGTCTGCAGAAGCCAGAAGCGGGTGCGGGTCCCTTGGAACTGTAGTTACAGGGATCTGTGAGCGAGCAGGCAAGCTGCTAAGATCTGATGCTCAGGATAGAGCAGCTCTCTAACTCTCTGGACTGATTCTTTTTAAGATAAGGTTTCATGTAGCCCATGCTGGCCTTGAACTTGCTATGTAGCTCAGGATGGATTTGAACTTCTGATACTCCTGCCTCTGCTTCCCAAGTGATTCCTGGTATGTATCACCATGCCTAGTTTATGAGATTCATGGGATTGGATCCAAGACATAGTGTTCGATAGGCGAGTATTCTACCAAGCAAGCTTCATTGCCAGCCCATCTTTTTCTCTTTCTTTCTTTCTTTGTTTTTTTGTTTTTTGTTTTGTTGTTTTTGTTTTTTGTGTGTGGTTTTTCGATACAGGGTTTCTCTGTTTAACAACTCTGGCTGTCCTAGACTCTATTTATAGACCAGGTTGGCCTCGAACTCACAGACATCTACCTGCCTCTGCCTCCTAAGTGCTGGGATTAAAGGCTTGTGCCACCACTGCACGGCTTTTCTTTCTTTTTTCATTTTTTTGTTTTTTACTTTTTTATGTACATTGGTGTTTTGCCTGCTTGTGTGTCTGTGTGAGGGTTTTGGATCCCCTAGAACTGGAGTTACAAACAGTTGTGAACTGCCATGTGGATGCTGGGAATTGAACCCAGATCCTCTGGAAGAGCAGCAAGTGCTCTTAACCACTGAGTCCTCTCTCTGGCCTTCCTCTTTCTTTTTTTTTTTTTTTGCTTCCTGGGTCATGACAAGACCAGTTGGCCTCCCATGATGGTGTGTTGTCCTCAACAGAGGCCCCAAACAATGAGGCTGAAACCCCCACAATCATGAGCCAAAAGAAACCCTTTCTCTTTGGGTGTTTTATTCTGTGGCAGAGGGCTGATGTGGGATTACTGAAGGGCAGTCATGATGTAACCCAGGTCCTTGGTCACCCAGTATATAGCTTCCCCACCCCCCTGTAGCCTCCTAGCTTGTTTGCTTTGCTTGACCCAAACATAAAGGCAGAACCTCCGACTCTCCTTAAATCCCCAAGGACTCAAAAAAAAAAAAAAAAATTCCCTTACACTTCAAGAAAAACTGGCTCAACCCCTCTCTCCTTTGCTGACCCAGCCACTCGACAAGCCACGCTTGTCTTCATTCACCGAGGCCAGGAAACCACACTGTGCCGCTTCACCCAGCTGGCTCCTGCCTTGTCCCAGGGCAGGCTGGCTCTGCAACTCTGGCCTCCTTCTCTCCAGGCCCCTTTCTTAGGCCATGAACCCCAGCCTAAGCTGTTCCCATCTCGCTGTCACTGTGGCCAAGAAAACAGGAAGTGTCTGAGTCACCCCTTGTCCTCCTGGGCTTTGGTTCTTTAGAGTCAGAGAAGGACAAGGAGGTTGGCTTCTTAAAGTGAGCCTCTTTCTGGGCTCTCTCTTCCAGCTTGTGGGACCCAGACAACGGACAAGGCTGTAGGATATGGACTTCAAGAGCTAGCCTGTGCCCTGCCAGTTGTGGGCCTGGACCTTTGCTAGTGCTGGGGTCACAAGAAAGCCTTAAAACTACTGATACCTGGACTCCACAGTGGCGAGTCAGGTTAAAGGGGTTTTGTTATTTGTTTCAAACTTGCTTATTATTATTGTGTGTGTGTGTGTGTGTGTGTGTGTGTGTGTGTGTGTGTGCGTGTGTGTGTGTTTCTGCCATGGCAGGAGGTCAGAGGACAGCTTTGTGGAGTCTGTTCTCTCTTTCTGTGGGTTCCCGGACTCAAACTCTGGTGGTTAAGCCTGCATCATGGTGGCAGGCACCTTTAACCTGCTGTTTTGTCTCACTGTCCCTGTTCGTTTTTTTAAGCCAGGGTCACCTGTAGCCACTGCTGGCCTCAAATTCACCATGTCACTGAGAATGGCTTTGAAAATCTGACCCTTCCACTCTTGTATCCCAAGTGCTGGGATCGTAGTATGTGCCATCCCACTCATTGGTGCAGAGTACAGGATCGAACCCACGACCTTGTGCATGCTAGGTGGGCTGAACCCCAGCCTTAGATCTCCCGAATCCCTTTTAATCTGCTTTCTCCTCTGTGAAGGGCTAATCATGAACTATGAGGTTATTTTCTGAGCAACACATTCATGAACTCATAAACTCGAAATTCTTTTGTCAAGCCCTGTGCCAGGCACAGTTATGGGTGCTGGAAAGAAAACAAACTTCTCTGAACTCACGGGCTCTGCAATACGGGTCTTCTGACTTTTTTTTTTTTTTTTTTTTTTTGTTTTGTTTTGTTTTTCGAGACAGGGTTTCTCTGAATATCTCTGGCTGTCCTGGACTCGCTTTGTAGACCAGGCTGGCCTTGAACTCACAAAGATCCGCCTGCCTCTGCCTCCCAAGTGCTGGGATTAAAGGCGTGCGCCACCACTGCCCGGCGGGTCTTCTGACTTTTAAGCCACAGTCTGTTGGTGCTCCCTCATCTCCTCAAATCTTCTGATGGCTAGCAGGGACACACTGGCACTGGGATCTTCAGATGCCATTCTGAACTCCCCCTTCCCCTACAGATGCTCAACCTTCCTCTTCACTGTAGACTACAGGAGAGGGGTGAAGAAGGATGGGAACTGGGAAACTCAAGTCCCGAAATATCCTTTCAGAGGATCACATATCACACTGTAGGTAAGATAATCTTTTCTACCAGGTTTTTGCAAGCTGAGGTGTGGCTCATGCTGGTGTCTGGGGTCATTATAGCCTACTTCAGGCTCTCATTGATCACTTGTGGCAAGCGGCCCTATTATTGTGCAGCTCAGGTTCAACTTAGCCATAACCCCAACCCATAGTCCCTAACAATAGCGTGACGAGAGGTGCGTGCCATTGATGCCTGGTGGTGATTCAATTTATCGGTTTCCTTTTCCTTTCTGTTTCACTTTCTTGGGGAAGAGGTAAGAAAGAGGCTTTTGAGGTAATCTCACCTGTTCTAGAACTTCAGGTTTGTCTAAGTGTCCCAAGTCACAGGGGAGAAGTTTGGGGCTGGGGCTGTAGCTCCTTTGAGAGAGCACTTGCCTAGCATGCATGAAGCCCTAGGTTCAATCCCAAACACTGCATAAAACTTGTGGTGCATGCCTGTAATCCCAAAACTCAAGAGGTGGAGGCAGGAGAGTCAGAAGTTCAAAGTCATTCTTGGTACATGAGACCCTGTCTTAAGAAAAAACAAGAGACTGGAGAGATGGCTCCGCTTTCTTCTGCAAAAGTACCCACAAAAATTAAAAAAAAAAATCTTAAAAAGGAAAAACAAATCTTGAAGTAGGTCCACAGAAGAGAAGCAAGTGTCTTCATCCACAGTGTGTGTTTGCAGTGGGTCACTCATTACCAGGGGGACAGGGAGTGGGATCTTATGATGTGGTCTTGACCAGATGAGCCCTGGCTCTGGAAGCTGCTGGGTCCTTGGTCCTGGGCAGCCTCTTGGCCTGAGTGGCAGGAAGGCTCTAGAAGAAGCACCTGACCTGGATGTTCCCTCTTCTGTCAACATCTTTCTCTTTATCCTTTTCTCTCTCATGCATCTTCCCTCTTTGCCCCAGGACTAGTGAGCTAAGTGGCCAGGTGGAAAGGCCAGAGTTCTCCTGGGTGCCTGTGGGATGCCCAGATCTGCATAGCTCTTAAGGGTGGGGCCTGGGAGAAGGGGTTGCCTAAGCCAGTTTGTTCTCCTGAAGGCCAGCCGCACCTGTGGAGGCCCTTCCCCTGTCTGCATTTTGTAACTGGGTGGCTCTGGCCACCTGTCTGTGTCTTCTGACACCAACCCCTTCCTTTCAGGGTCCCTCATGAAATGTATATGGGTGTGTGACAGAGATTCCCAGACTGGAGGTGGTGCAGCAGGCTGTCTGGGGCACAGGGTTGGTAGCCAGTGCCTCCAGCCAGGCCTTGTATAAAGAGTCATTCATGCTGGACAGGTGTGTGGCGACTGCTGGGCCGGGCAGGCCAGTCAGCACTTTCAGCAGGATTTAATCAGGTTAAAGTGGCCCTCCCCCTCCAAAACCTGAGATAAGTCCTTAGCAAGAGTATTGGCTTCATTGTGGGGTGGGGGGTGGGAAGGAAGAAACTAACAGAATCTGGTCTATGAGATCTCTCATGGTCCAGGTGGGCAAATCAAGGCCTCTGGGGAAGGAGGGGATGCATGCTGATTCAGGCTCTGGGTGGAATGCTTTTCTTAAATTTTAAAATTACATTTATTTGAGCCGGGCGTGGTGGCACATGCCTTTAATCCCAACACTTGGGAGGCAGAGGCAGGCAGATCATTGTGAGTTCGAGGCTAGCCTGGTGTACAAAGTGAGTCCAGGACAGCCAGAGCTGTTACACAGAGAAACCCTGTCTCAAAAAAAAAATTTAAATTTATTCATTTATTTGTGTGTGTGTGTGTGTGTGTGTGTGTGTGTGTGTGTGTGTGTATGTATGTTTGTGCACAATCTCGTGAGATTCAGAGGACAACTTGTGGGACTCAGTCTCTCCTTCTACTTTGTGGGTCCCAGGAATCAAACTCAGTTCATCAGGCTTGGTGGCAAGTGCCTTTACATGCTAAACTATCTTGCTGGTCCCTGAATGTTCTGTTTGAACTGGTTCTTCTCCTCTTCCTGAGGTGGGGCTTGTTGCCATGGCACAGATAGAGAAATGAAGGCTCAGAAGCTGCAGTGGGAGGTGGTGAGGAGCCTTTTGTGGGCTGAGGCTGTGAGACAGAACTAATCTTTCATCTTGGCAGTGGTACCTGAGAGCCTCCAGGCTGGGTCTCTTCTCAGCTGGTCCCTTTCCTTCAGGATAGGGCAGAGGGACGGGCTGGGTGGGCTGGCAGTGTGAGTCTCAGGCCAGTGGTCCAGGGGAGAGAGAAAGGAACATTTGGTGTTCTGTCATTTGGAGCATAGGGTAGTTGTCCTGGTGTTGTGGGACTCAGCTGTTTGCTCTTGAATTTTGTGTCCTTTTCAGACCCAGAATGAGCTGCTGCTTTTGGCGCTCACTAAAATTAGAAGCATATAAAATGCTCACAGCCCAGCCGGGCGGTGGTGGCGCACGCCTTTAATCCCAGCACTTGGGAGGCAGAGGCAGGCGGATCTTTGTGAGTTCAAGGCCAGCCTGGTCTACAAAGCGAGTCCAGGACAGCCAGAGATATTCAGAGAAACACCGTCTCGAAAAACCAAAAAAAAAAAAAAAAAAAATGCTCACAGCCCATCTGTGTAGCCCTGTCCACCCAGGCACAGAACTTCCTGGGAGCCTTCTGACTTCCTTCCCTAGTCCTTGAGGGTGGAGCAGTGTTCTTAGAGACCCTGAGGGTCAAAGCACCCTTCTATGTTCTTTCTTGTGGACATCATTAGCAACAGGGGATCCTAGAATATGGGCTGTGTGGCTCAGCCAGGCTAAAAAGTTTTCTTTCTTTCTTTTTTCTTTTGTTTTGTTTGTCTGAGACAGGGTTTCTCTGTGTAGCTCTGGCTGTCCTGGACTCACTTTGTAGGCCAGGCTGGCCTTGAACTCTCAGAGATCTGCCTGCCTCTGCCTCCCGAGGGCTGGGATTAAAGGTGTGCACCGCCACGCTCAGCAGAAGTTTTCTTTCTTTTCTCTTTGTCTCTGTCTCTCTCTCTCTCTTCCAGATTTACTATGGGGGCTTGAGATATGGTTAAGTGGTTAAGAGCACTGGCTGCTCTTCCAGAGGATCCGGGTTCAATTCCCAGCACTCACATGGCAGCTCACACCTGTCTGTAATTCCAGGGCTTCTGACACCCTCACACAGACCTACCTGCAGTCAAAACACCAATGAACATAAAATAAAAATGCATTTTACACACACACACACACACACACACACACACACACACACACACACGTGTATGTATGTATATATGTATGTATGTGTTGTGTGTGTGGGTATGCTATGTGTGTGCCGGTGCCCACAGAGGGGATCCTCTCAAGCTGGAGCCACAGGTGATTGTGAGCTGCCTGAGGTAGGTGCTGGGACATGAATTCTGGTCCTCTGGAAGAGTAATACATGCTCAACCCCTGGACCAGCTCTCCAGCTTCTAAGGAAGCTTTCTTAACCTCTGTGTTCACTGATCCACCTGGGTTGGGGAGGTGGGGCATTCTTGGTTTGCAGAGTGATTCCTGGAAAAAAAAATGGGCTTTCAGAATATTCTAGTACTGATTGTTCAATAAAAGCATAATGCTACCTGGGAAGTGTTGTAAATTCAAAAACAAAAACCAAAACCAAGGGCTGGAGAGATGGCTCAGCGGTTAAGAGCACTGGCTGCCCTTCCAGAGGTCCTGAGTTCAATTCCCAGCAACCACATGATGGCTCACAACCATCCACAGTGTGATCCGATGCCCTCTTCTGGCTGCAGGCATACATGCAGATGGAGCACTCATATAAATTAAATAAATAAATAAATCTAAAAAAAAAAACAAAAACGAAACTCCTTATTTTAGGAAGGAGGGGAGCCAGGCGGTGGTGGCGCACGCCTTTAATCCCAGCACTTGGGAGGCAGAGGCAGGCGGTTCTTTGTGAGTTCGAGGCCAGCCTGGTCTACAAAGTGAGTCCAGGACAGCCAAGGATACACAGAGAAACCCTGTCTCGAAAAACCAAAAAAAAAAAAAAAAAAAAGGAAGGAGGGGAGGCTGTGGTCAGGATGTATTATATGAAATAAGAATAAAAAGAAAAAATACTTAATGCTGTAAAAAAATAAGCCAATAAATTATTTAATAAATGTTACATGATTTGTCGATAGGATTCCAAAAATGTGGACACACACACACAAATATTCTACTACTTGACCATTCTGGGTATGCTGAGATGAGCTGGTCCCCTTATTTTTATCACTCCCCAACCTGTTATGGCTGCCCTGGAAACGGGGTTGTGTGTTAAAGAGTTAAGTCTGCATTCTATAGGAGGGACCACGACTTGGAATTGATTTGGGAGCATCGACTGACTCCTTGAGCAAGCTGGATCTAGCCTTTTGTTCTGTTCTCACCTGGAGGCTTTTTTGTTGCGGTTGTTTCATTTTGCTTTATTTGAGACAAGGTCTTGCTTTATTGCCTTGTCTGACCTGGAACTTACTGTGTAGACCAACTAGGCTGTCTGGGAAATCTCAGAGATCCGCTTGCCTCTGCCAGTGCTGGGATCAAAGACGTGAGTCCCCACACCAGGCTTAAATTGTTTTAAACAACAACATGCTTAGTGGAAATGTTGAGGACAAGTTAAACAGCTGCCCCCACTTTCCAGTCGGGATTGGTGTGGTGTTTCCCAGGACATTTGGCTGAGGTGCCCCTAGGAGGCGCTCACACCCTGCCTGGGCAGGACTTCTGGCCAGAGACTTCCCCTCCGGGCGGAATGCAAACTTCTCGGGTGAGTTCCCAGTGGGGGCCGAGTGTTCCCTTGGCCCGCTGAACTTCTGTTACCACTGCTGCTACCGGAGAGAGGGCTCCCTGAAGACCCATTCTTCTCAGAGTGGCCCAAGGGAGTCAGGTAATTTCTGATCACAACTGTGAGGAAAACAAAGGGCTTATGTTTGGGAGAGACCCGTAACTGTCATTGCTTACCTCAAGGCGAGTCCACTTAGGGTCACTAGGGGGCCAGAATACCAGGACAGGACAGAGCAGCCAGTCCTAAGTCAGGGCTGGGCAGCCACTTTGGCATCACACAGGCAGGATAAATACCCCTAGAAAGAGCTGACAGCCTTCCACCCCCATCTCCTAAAGGGGAGCCTCACAGAGTATTTATTCACAAATCTCCCTGCGGCACCCACCCACCCACCCACACTTCAAGGGCAGTGTCTAGAGCTCTGGCCAGGGGAGGGAGCAAGCTGGCTCTGCTTACCTGGTGTCTTCATTCCCCAGACCTCCCCACTTACTCATATGTGAACTGGGGATTTGGGTGCCTTCTGCAGAGAGGGAGGGCAGCCCTGGGAGTTCTAAGAAATCACCCTGAGAGCAGAACCTGTTAAACCCTGCACATGCCCTGGCCACACTTCCTCCTTGACGCTTTGATGCATTCCCCTGTCCTCATACCTAAAAGGTAGGGAGCCGACTGAGTCAGATGTAAGTGCCTTCCTGGAGGGTAAGATCTGAGACTGTGTTGTTCCAGGATGCAGACCTGAGAGCTCTGTCGGTGGTAGGCACTCAATAAATATTTGTACCTAACAGGAGGGCTGGGGCAGCAGTTAAATCTAGAAAAACCTGAGGAACAGGCAGGGAGGGGCCCTGACATCATTTCACTCCAGAGCCTCTGGTTGATTCTGCCATTGACTTTCCAGACGACCTTGACTAAGTCCCTTCTCCTCCCTGGGCCTGTTTTCCTAGCTAACAGGAAGGCCTGAGCTCTCTGGGCTCCAGGCAGCCCGGCTCCTTGCTCATCTTGGGAAGCATGCTCACCTGTCTTGAAAGAAGGATTTGGCACGAGAGCTGCAAGTTTAGGCGTTCCAGAAGGGACAAGAGCCCTAATGGTGTGGGACCTGACAGGTGACCACTGACTGTGGGAGCTGGGCCTGCAGCAATGTTCTCCTGCTACCTCTAGGGACAGATCTTTCTTTTAAAAACTTTTTTTTTGGGGGGAGGGAAGTCATTATGTCATTGTCCTTTATTTTCTGTGTGTGTTTTACTTGCGTGTGTGCCTGGTGCCCAAGGAGGTCAGAAAAGGGTGTTGGGTCCCTCAGAATGGAGTTACAGACGTTTGTGGGCTGTTGTGTTATGATTGTGTATGTACGTGTGGGGTGTGTGCGTGCTTGCCACAGTGCACATATGGCGGTCAGAGGACAACTTGTAGTTGAGGAGTCAGTTTTCTCCTTTCACCACATGGGTGAACTGAATCGGTCAGAAATTGAACCCACGTCATCTGGCTTGGCTGCAGATGCTTTTACCTGATGCGTTATCTGGACAGTCTTGCTGGTTAGTTTTTGTCAACTTTCCACAAACTAGAGTCACCTGGGAATATGGGGCCTCAATCAAAAAAATGTTTCTAAGCTGGGCAGAGTGGTGCACACCTTTAATCCCAGCATTTAGGAGGCAGAAGCAGGTGAATCTCTGTGAGTTCAAAGCCAGCTTAGTCTACACAGTGAATTCCAGGACAGCCAGAACTACACAGTGAGACACTGGAGGTTGGGGGAGGAAAGAAAAAGAAAATACTTCTACCAAATTGGCCTGTTTTCAAGTCTATGGGGGCATTTTCTTGATCAGTGATTGGTGTGGGAGGGCCTAGCCCATGTGGGCCATGCTAGTACCATTCAGCTGTCACTGGGTTGTATAAGAAAGCAGGCTGAGCTAGCCAGTAAGCAGCAAGCCTCCCTGGTTTTTCAGTCCCTGCCTCCATGTTCCTACCTTGGCTTCCCTCGATGATGGATAGTAAACTATAAACTAAATAAACTTTTTCCGCCCTTAAATTTGTTTTGGTGAGTGTTTAATCACAGCAACAAAAACCCAGCTAGGATACCTCCAGTCTGGAAGGAACCTTGGACAGCAGAGGTGTGGCCTGGTGAGCAGAAGGAGCTTCAAGCACAGCTTCTCTCGGTGTACAAATCCAGCAAAGGACATCAAGGTCAGGACCCAGCAGAACACCAGCCTAAAGCTCGGGAGCAGAGCTCTCCTCAAGCGGACGTTCCATCCCACCCATGAGGCCTGGGTTCAAACTGTCCTGGGCCCTAGGGAGACAGGAGGTCGTTGTGGGATTTTACATGGCTCTGGGATTTCCTAAGCCATGAAATCAGTCTACTGGCACTCCTGTGCCTCTGTCTTCTCCCCTGCATTGTTCTTGAATCGACTGACAGAACTTCTTGACACTAGTCAGATAGAGACACATACCTGGGACTATAAGAACCCTGCTCTTATAGCAGTGAAGTTCCTGGTCACTTTAACAACATGTTTGCTGTACTCCTTAAGAGATTTCTCTGAAAAAGTTCCAGCTAGTGCCCCCCTCCTGGACCCAAACTCAGTACTGTCTATATCAACCACCAAAATAGCACTAACAACCAGTTGGGTCTAAGACTATAGCAAGGGGCTGAGGAGATGGCCCCGTGTTTAAGAGCACTTGCTGCTCTTTCAGAGAACTGCAGTTAAGTTCCCAGTACCCTAAGAGCTTCAGGGAGTCCAGACTCTGCAGACAGGTGCATGCAACCTGCGTGTGTGTGTGTGTGTGTGTGTGTGTGTGTGTGTGTG
>CAJQZJ010000335.1:621319-648967 GCA_907164525.1 Lophiomys imhausi | reverse complement strand
AAAAACAAAAAAAAAAAAAAAAAAAAAAACTGTGCTCTTTAGCTGGGCGTGGTGGCGCACGACTTTAATCCCAGCACTCGGAAAATTTTGTGTCTGGAAAAAAACAAAACAACAACAAAAACTGCTTTTTGTGACCATTACAGCATTGTATGAAGATTTTTTTTTTTTTTTTAAGAATCTCAGTTTTTGGGGGCTGGAGAGATGGCTCAGCGGTTAAGAGCACTGCCTAGTGCTCTTCCAAAGGTCCTGAGTTCAATTCCCAGCAACCACATGGTGGCTCACAACCATCCACAATGTGATCTGGTGCCCTCTTCTGGAATGCAGGTGTACATGCAGATAGAGCACACATGTGCATAAAATAAAAAAAAAAAAGAAAAAAAAAAAAGAATCTCAGTTTTGGGCCAGATGGTGGTGGCACACACTTTTAGTCCCAGCACTTGGGAGCCAGAGGCAGGTGGATCTCTGAGTTTGAGGCCAGTCCATCCTATGAAGGCAGATCCAGCCAAGGCTAAACAGAGAAACCCTGTCTTGAAAAAAAAAAAAGGAATTTCTGTTACACATTTTTGTCATAAACCACACAACCAATATTTATACAATTTTTATGCAAATAAAATCTGTCTTATCTGTCTACAAACTATACAGCCTCAGCATCATGAGTCCCCCTCCTTAGAATGACCATAGTTAATGGACAGGGGTTAGGTCCAGTTTTTGTTTGTTTGTGTTTTTCAGTGTAACAAGCCTTGCCTGTCCTGGACTCACTTTGTAGACCAGGCTGGCCTCGAACTCACAGAGATCCACCTGCCTCTGCCTCCCGAGTGCTGGGATTAAAGGTGTGAGCCACCACGCCCGCTGGCTCCAGTTTTTTTTTTTAATTGCACATGGTTTCCATATGTAAGGTGCATCTTGATCCTTGGACACAAGTATGAGTTTATATGCAAGAAAACTCTCCAGAAGTGTAATTACCATGTGAAAGAACACACACGCTTAGCCGGGCGTGGTAGTGGACATAGTTCCAGCATTTGGGCAGTAGAGGCAGCAGTAGGGGTTAAAGGTCACCCTCAGCTACATACTGATATTTAGGCCAGCCTAGGCTATATGAGACTCTGTTTCCAACAATCAACAAATTGTAGATAATGTTCATATTTAAGATGTTCTTAGACATCTTCTAGTTGGCAAACTCAAATTTAGTACATTTATATGTTTACAATGTAAGGGGTAATAAAGAGCACCTGAGACCATCAGAAAACAGATATTTACATTATGATTCATAACACTAGCAAAATTACAGTTAGGAAGTAGTTTTAAAATTATTTTTATTTTATTTTTTTAAACATTTATTTATTTATTATGTATACAGTATTTGGTCTACATATATGCTCGGGCACCAGATCTCAATGTAGATGGCTATGAGCCACCATGTGGTTGCTGGAAATTGAACTCAGGACCTTTGGAAGAACAAGCCAGTGCTCTTAACCTCTGAGCCATCTCTCCAGCCCAATTATTTTTATTTTATATGCATTGGTGTTTTGACTACATGTATATCCACGTGAGGGTGTCAGATCTTGGAGTTACAGGCAGTTGTGAGCTGCCATGTGGGTGCTGAGAATTGAACTTGGGTCCTCTGGAAGAGCAGCTGGTGCTCTTACCATTAACCACTGAGCCATCTCTCCAGCCCCACAGTTATGAAGTAGTAAAGAAAATAATTTTATGGTTGGGGGTCAGCACAACATGAGGAGCTGTGTTAAAGGGTCCCAGTTTTGGAAAGTTGAGGACCGCTCTGCTAGAGTCTGAGCCCAGGAGGGAGACCAGATGCGGCCAGTGGAGATAATCCTCCATGTTTCTGCCAGCAGCTGCCCTGACCTCCCCCAGTTCTCTAATGTGCACAAAGAGCAGGAATGGTGGCACAGGCCTTTAATTCCAGCATTCAGGAGGCAGAGGCAGGTCTCTCTCTGTGAGTTCGAGGCCAACCTGTTCTACAAAGCGAGTTCCAGGACAGCCAGAGCTACATAGTAAGACTCTGTCTCAAACAAAACAAAATGAAAACACCAACAAAACAAAACAACAAAACCCCACAAATAAGTGAAAGTAAATGAATGAACCAAGGTCACATGGTAAGTGTATTCACGCCCAGTTTGACTTTAGACACTCTGTCACCTCACCTGGGATTGTCCCTGCTGTAGGGGTAAATGGGAGGGGATTTTTTTTTTTTTTACTTTTCAAGATAGGGTTTCTCTGTGTATCTCTGGCAGTCCTGGACTCACTCTGTAGACCAGGCTGGCCTCGAACTCACAGAGATCCGCCTGCCTCTGCCTCCCGAGTGCTGGGATTAAAGGCACGCCCAGTGGAGGAGTAAGTGGGGCAGGATATAGATTTGAGCCACATTGAGAGCATCTGGCATCACAGCTGAGCCCCAACCTCCCATGCCCTCAGAGCACTTGGATTTTCCCAGATGGTGAGGCTCTGGTGTCCAGGATGCCTCCCTCTTTGGGTTATTCAATTTATAATCAAAGGACCATCAAGTAGAGGCATATCCTGGCCCAGGCAGTCTGGGGACTCAGCAAGGAGTAGGCTATGGCCACATCTGGGCCTAAGGTCCCTTGTGGGACTCTGCTGCTTAGCTCTCTGTGGGAGCTTTGATGACTCACTCCATCTCCTCGTACCTCTAGTTGCTTGTTGGCTATGTTAGACGGCTGAGCCATCTCTGCAGATTGTCATAAGAATGATGAGCCTTGGGCTATACCCACTGAGTGCGTGCTGTGGGGAGCCTGTAGTCCTCAGAGACCCCTGGCTTTGGGGAACAGAGTTCCCTTTGACTCTGCTGGCCACTGTGGTTATCACCCCATAATCACTACAAACTGGAAAGCAAACATCCCAGGTCTGGCCTTTTCTTGGCTGTCACCTTAGATGTGGATTGTGGGCTAAGTGAATTGCTCTCAGGTAGAGGGAGTCCCAGAGGTGGCCCCAGCCTGCCTCAGTGGCTCTGGGCCAGAACTCCAGAGCCTGGTGGGGCCTTGACTCCTGAACCAACAGATGGAGGGGGGGTGTGGCCATGGGGGACTGTCATGCCAGCACAGACAGCTCTGATTATCATTCCCAGTTTATATGTGGGGAAGTTGAAGCACACAGGAGACAGGGCCCCTGATCTGGTCCTACTGTGTATCTGAGGATTCAGCCTACCTTCCAGGAAGGGATTTGTCTATACAAGACACCCGGTGAAATGGGTGTGTCTGACCTCTGGTTTCCTGGGCATATGATCCTGTGGCCATGCTGAGGGTTCAAGACCTGGCCTTGCAGCTGGTCAGCTACAGGGAAAGCCATGACTGTTTCTTTGTCTCTGAAACAGAGGCACAGGAGATTTAATGGCAGATTGTGCATACAAGCCCATTCTAAACTGCAGTGGTATAGGCAAGAGAGCCAGTGCCTCTACAGAGGCAGTGAAAAGGGCATAGGAGAGGATTATGGAGAGACTCTTGGGAGTCACACAAGCAGGGACCTGAAGGAGGCTGGGGTGCGGGCAGCCTGTCCATCTTCTTCACGTTTTTCAGAGCTCAAGAGGCCCAAAGGAGGGTTTTGCCCAAAGACCATGCCAGCTGTAGGGGTTAGTTCAGTGCTCAGCAGCAACCCTAGGAAATTACTCAACTTCTCTGGTCAGCCGGTCAGTCACATGGGGCCATGGGGAGAGCTTTCATCCCACAGCACGTGTGTGTGTGTGTGTGTGTGTGTGTGTGTGTGTGTGTGTTTATCATTTTCCCAATATGGCCTTCATGTCTCAAGGGTGACCCAGGCCCACTTGCAAGGTGGTGTGGTATGGCTTTATGAGGCCTGAAACCTCCTTCCTTTTGGTGTATGTGTTGTGGTGGTGGTGGGGGCGTCTAAGCCTGGGCTAGGTTTAGCCAGAGTCAGCCTACCCACGAGAAGTCAGATGGGGAAGTCCTCTTCATGGGACTGCAGGGACCTCTGAGGGAGGTGTGGGCCTCAGAGAAGGCAGCAGCTTTGGCTGTCTGCTTACCGTGGGCAAGGCAGGTGTGGTCTCTGGCACTTGAGAGTGATGCCCTCCTCCACAGCTGACCTACAGGCACTGCATCCCGGGGTGGGACCCGAGACATGCCAGCCCAGTGCCAGGCTGGAGGCCTGAGTGGGGCTGAGGAGGAAGAGGAGGAGCAGGGTGCCGCTGCCAGCCAGGAAATGTCTGCTGGCTGGCTTCAGGCATTCTCCAGCTAGGGATCTGGGAGCTTCCTGAAGTGGAGCATGAGGTGACCTCAGCCCACAGACATTCGGGGACAGTCCCCCAGTCCAAATAGGCTGGCCCATTGTCCCTTGGAGCGGGGACTGGTGGCGGCACTGCCGACCTTTCAGCATGCAAACAACATCCATTCATTGAACAATGTTTATGGAGCACCCACTTGATGTGGGCACCATGCCAGGCCCAGGGACACAGAGGGGGGCTCTGGAGCAGGTTAGTACCGCTCTGCATGCTCCAGCCTCCCCAGTTCCCTTCAGCTGCTCTTTGGTTGGGTTAGTTAGATTAACAGTGAAGGGAGAATCTGCAGAGTGGGTTACTACTGAAGAGCAGGGGTTCTTGAGCAACACACTTGCCACGCTTGTCTAGCCTGCTTGCAGGGGACCAGCAGGGTGACTGCCACCCTTTCCTCAGAGAAGGAGGGCAGAGGGAGGATTATTGGACACTCACCTGGGATTCCAGCTGCTCTATCCAACCATTTGTATAATTCTTTCCTACTTGCATTAGCCTAGTGTGTATAGGTTAGGAGAAGCTTAGCTAGGCAGAGCTCCCTTTATGGAGAAACCATCATCCATGCTAGGTGTTGTCTTCCTTGTACTGCTGCTTTTACACCACAAGCTTCCTGTAAGCAGCCCCTCACCTGCACTCTGTAAGTAAGCCTAATTAACTCCTTGCTTCCCATCGCGTGAACTTTGGTAGAACCCCAATTTGGTTTGTCATTGGGGCTTTATGAGGAGCCATTGTCTCCCCCAAAGAACAGTGACCCCTGGGGAGGGACAGCCCAAACATGCAAATAGCGCCTTCCTGCTATCAAGTAGGCTGACTGCCAGGTGGTCGTGCCTGCATTTCCCTACATTCAGTGAGTGTCTTTGCCTCCGATACTCCGATACTCCGGGTGTCTAACTCAAAGCACTTCCAGGCAGGGTTAATGGGTCTAGATGGTCCACAGAGATTCTGCTCTGGCTGAGCAGAAGCCTCATTCAGGGGTTCTGTCTTCCAGAGTGCTCTAGTCAGACAGGACCTAGAGGGGTCCCAGCTACCGCCTGATCACTTTAGGCCACTAGATAGAACAGAGCACACCATCCTTCTGGGTCAGGTGGGGAAAATGAGAGGTGTTGGGACATCTGGAGAACAAGACCAGTACTCTGTCCTCCCTCCCAGACTTGAGAGTCTTGGGGTACAGGTCCACACCACAGTTGTCCCCTTTGCTGACACTTGGTGGTACTGAGTGTCCAGTCTGAGTTCACTTCAGTCCCAAACAGTATCATGAACTACTATTTCCTCATGTCATAGATATGTGCATGATGGTTAAGCATAAGGAAAGCCCCAGGGTGCTCCATCGGGGAGGATCCAGGCCTCTGTGGGTGACCCAAACTTCTCTTGGGGTGCCTTCCAGAGCTGAGCAAAGGACAGCAGGTTTTGCTTTGTCTACCTGGGCAGACCTACAAGTGGAATGGAAGCTTCTGGGATCAACCTCCTGGGAGATTTTCTCCTCTCCTGTCCCCTTTATCATAAGAGACCCCTGTATGATAATAAGAAAGAAGTCTTGCCAATCGTGGTGGAGCACGCCTGTAATCCCAGCACTTGGGCAGGAGCCAGAGGCAGGCGGATCTCTGTGAGTTTAAGGCCAGCCTGGTCTACAAAGGGAGTCGAGGACAGCCAGGGCTACACAGAGAAACCCTGTCTTGAACCCCAACCCCAAAATAAGGAAGAGGTCATGAATTCAATGAGGTACGGGGAATAAGAGAAGTGGAAGGAAAGAGGGAGGGAGGATTGTAAATAAATAGAACTGTAAATACAATACTCATGTTTGAAAGACATGAAGTTTTTTTATTTTATTTTAAAATATTTATTATTTATTTATTTATTTGGTTTTTTAAAACAGGGTTTCTTGTGTAACAGAGCCCTGGCTGTCCTGGACTCACTTTCTAGATCAGGCTAGCCTTGAACTCACAGATATCTGCCCGCCTCTGTCTCCTAAGTGCTGGGACTAAAGGCGTGTACCACCATGCCCAGCTTGTTTTTTAATTTTTTAAAGATGGGTCTCAATCTGTAACCTTAGCTGGCCTGGAACTTACTATGTGGACCAGGCTGGCCTAGAACTCACAGAGATCCCCTATCTCTGCCTCCTGAGTGCTGAGGTTAAAGGCCTGCCCCATCGGATTTGGCTTTTTTTTTTTTTTAATTAAAAAACGAGAAGAAATATCCCAGCTGCTGTCTTCCTGCCCATCTTTTGCCCAGCCTCAGAAGGTGGCAAGAAGCATGGCTGCTGGATAGACCCTCCACAGCTTCCCAGGGCAGTCACGTAGCTCCCCAGTGCTGGGGGCAAGACCTTTCCACCCTTTGGACACTGCTCATTCCTGTGTGAGTCATTTCTGTAGGAGACATGATTCTGAGTGAAGTTCCTCCCAAGAGTTTTTAAGGTTCTCTGATGATGCTGTATCAGAACCAAGGCACGCGCTCCCAAGGCACCGCGACTTACTTCCTTTCCTGTGTGTGTGACTGTGACTGTGTGTGTGTGTGTGTGTGTGTGTGTGTGTGTGTGTGTGTTCCGTAAACTAGGTGGTGGCGGCAGAGGCACACACACCTCTAATCCCAGCATTTGGAAGGTAGAGGCAAGCTCATCTCTCTAAATCCAAGGCCAGCCTAGTCTATAGAGGGAGTTCCAGGACAGCCAGGGCTACATAGAGAGACACTGTCTCAAACACACAAACAAACAAACCACAAAAGTGTAAGTGTGTGTTCCCAAGGTCATTGTGCCCTACAGTATTTCCAAAATGTGTGAGAGTTGGTATGAGCATGTTTGAGGTTGTGTTTGGGGAGTGTGGGAATTGGCATGAAGGTATGCGAGGGCACATATGTGGGAGTGTGTTTGGGTGTGTACATGTGTGAGTACTTGAGTATAAGAGGACAAGTGTGACAACTCATCTTGACCGTCACCTTGACACAGCTGGGAAGGGGAAATGCCTCCATCAGGTTGTCCATTGGGTTGGTCAGTGGGGCGTGGTTTTGACCATTAATGATGTGGGAGGGCCAGGCCACTGTGGGCGGCGCTATCCCCTATACTCCTGGGCTGAGCGTGAATCTGAGAGCAAGTCAGTAAGCAGCATTTCTCCACAGTTTCTGCTTTAGGCTCTTGCCCTGTTGAAGCTCTGCCTTGGACTCTGTGGTTGTTGGGTTTTGTTAGCTTGACACAGGCTAGAGACAGCTGGGAAGAAGGAGCCTCAATTGAGGAATTGCCAGAGTTCAGAAGAAGAAAGGGTGAGCTTATAAAGCAGTAAGTCTCAGAGGCTGAAAACATTTTAGGTCTAGATTAGATTGTATGGAGGCTAGTGCTTCCAGGACTAGGGCTAGGAGACAGTAAGCCTCTGAGACAATATTATTACATCTGGAGAATAAAAGCTACTTTTACATAGATCTGCCCACAACCACATATGCACAACTACAAGGCTATCCCAGCTGTCAGAATGAGTTCAGGCCTGGGCTAATGTCCTTGAGACCCAGGTGTCCTTTGTCATCATCTGCTTTATGTGTTTATATCATTTTATATTTTTGTAATTTTTTTATTTACTTATTTTGGTTTTTCTTTCTTTCTTTTCTTTTTTCTTTTTTTGGCTTTTTGAGACAAGATTTCTCTGTGTAGCCCTGGCTGTCCTGGACTCATTTTGTAGACCAGGCTGGCCTCGAACTCACAAAGATCTGCCTGCCTCTGCCTCCCAAGTGCTGAGATTAAAGGTGTGTACCACCACTGCCAGGGTTTCTCTGTGTAGTCCTGGCTGTCCTGGAACTCACTCTGTAGACCAGGCTGGTCTCAAACTCAGAGATCTGCCTGCCTCTATCTCCTACATGTACCACCACTGCCCAGCAATTTTATTTTATTTTAAAATGTTTATTGCATATATTTAGTAGTTTTATTTGTTTGTTACATATGTTTATTTGTATTTATATTGCATATGTATAGTCCGCAGTGCACTTCTGGAGGTCAGAGAAAAAAACGTGCTGGACTCGGTTCTTTCTACCTACCATATGGGCTCCAGGGATGGAACTCAGGTTGTCAGGCTTTGTGGTGGGTGTCTTTTCTCATTGAACCATCTCTCTGGCCCTCATATTAAAATTATTTTTATTTTATTTATCTTTCATTTTATTTATATTTATTTACTTTCAAGTAATATTATTTTGGGGACAGGATCTTGCTCTGTAGCACAGATTGGCCTCCAACATATGATCTGCCCTGCCTCTGCCTCATGAATGGGGTGTTACAGGTGTGCCCACCACACCCAATTCAGGGTGATTTCCCATGTAATTCTTGAACCATATCAGGGCTCTCCAGGTAGAGTGGGGGCCTAGAAGGGATGTGGCTGCCACCTGTAGTTGGTGACCTGGAGCCTGTCCCAGCCTCTCCAGACTCAGTTTGCCCTATGTTCAACAGGAATGGGAAGACTGAACAGTTCAGAGCCGCTGGCTGTGCAAGACTGTACTTGGCTTCCATTTGTCTTTTCTCCAGGAGACAGTTTTCCCTTTCTTCAGCCCAAGGTCCAATCAAATAAGGAGGTAGCTTCCGGTGTTTGGAAACCTTGGACCACTGGCTGTGTGTGTGTGAGCTGTGGATCGTGGTCACATGTGCCACTTCCCCGAGTTTGTTTCGTTTTTTCACCTGTGAAATAGGGACGTGGTGCTTGGTGCAGGCCTGTGAGTCTGATGGTGACTGACACCCGGAATCCTAGCTCAGACCAGCATAGAGAGAAGCTACTCAGAGAAAGACTGAGGTTCCATCCCACAGAGTGGGGACCAGAAAGCAGGAGGGAGGGGCCAGCCTGCCCCAGCTTAATACAGGTCAGTACTGGGAACCCTTTCACAGCTTCAGCTACTACGTGCAGGCACCAGGCTACAATCTGACCACAAATCAAATGTTCATTTAAACATTTAAACTTTAAACTTATAGTACAATGAAAAGAACTAGAGATCTGGCATCTCTCAGGCGCCCTGACTCATTAGCATCTTATAAAGACCCTGATATTCAGAAAGTGCTGGGTACATGAGTTTAGCTTATGGTAGTGAGATGGTTTCCATAAGAGGGGCCATGTATACTGGGCTTTGGTGGCTCCTTGGGAGTCCTCTGTCCCATTTGTCCACTGATCACCCAGGCTGAAGAAGACCATAGCAGGCCAAGGCTCCAGCGACTCATCTCCCCCTGTGCACCCAGACCTCGTAGGAACTCTGAGGAGTCTCCGGATGTGAAGAGGAAGTGGTCAGGCTACGGAAGGCAGGCTCATTTCCAGTGTGGGGCTGGGCGGCCAGCCCCGGGTCCTGTTTACACAGCAAGGCAGACAGGCCCACAGAACTTGGCGGCAAATGCGCTTTGGCCTTTGAGAACAGAAGGGGCTGGCGGGGCCGGCCCGGGTACAGGGAGGCCTGTGCCAAGGGAAAGTCGAAATCTAAAGAGCGCTTCCTCTCAACCAGGCGGCCCCAGACTTTTGACTCCAGTCTGAGCAATTCCTTCAGTGATTCATGAGCAGCGGGAATTTATAAATAAACCCCACCTCAGCCTCTCGCCACCACCCGCCACAGAGGGGACCTGGGCAGGATGGGGAGTGAAGTTGGCTGCAGGGGTGGGGGGTGCAGGGGCAGGGTCTCTGACGTTCCAGGAGGATGGGGGTGGGGCTGTGGCTAGCACTTATGGTTCCCACCAGAGGATCTGGGAGCTGGGCCACTAACTTTGAGTAGCCTACACATTAATTCTATCCACAGAAGGAAATTTTGAAACAACAGAGCTTTTACGTTTTTGTTTGTTTTTTATTTTTCCCGCGTGGTGTGTGTGTGTGTGTGTGTGTGTGTGTGTGTGTGTGTGTGTGTGTGATAGTATGATGTAGCCCAGGCTGGCCTAGTACTTCCTATGTAGTCCAGGATGACCTTGAACTTCTGATCCTTTCCGTTGAGCTCTCTAGAGCAGGTGTGCCCCACTATGCCAAGTTTTATGCAGTTTTAGGGACAGAGCCCAGGGCTTTGCGGATGCTAGGCACACTGCCAGCTGAGCCACATCTCCATCCCCAGTGTGAAGTTTCCAAACCAGCTAATGTCAGCTCTTGAGTGACTGCCTAGACAAACTGTGTCAGTTCCCTGAGTCCCCTGTGTGTCCTCTTCTGTGTGCCAAGGGTCCTTTACCATGGAGGGGTTGAAGAATGGATGCTAAAGACATGCCTGCGGGAATAATCACCGCAACATAGCTCCTTATCGCAGGCAGAGTAAGGCGTGCGCATTATTCCTTGTGAACCTCATGCTCCCTCTTTTGTAACAAAGGAATTGAGACTCAGAAGGTGTGTTCCGGCGAAGGTCACACAGCAGGTAGGTAGCAGACAGAGACCTGAGATGCTGTGGCTTTGCTGCATATTGTATTCATTTTGGGTCTGCCTCCTCCCTGCTTGCTGCCTGCTTTCAGTAGAGGACTTCTCAAGTCCTGAGCGTCCATCCCTATTGTGATATTATGGGCAAGAAATACTTGGGTAGGCTGGTTATGGTGGCAAGCACCTTTACTCCCAGCAGTTGGGAGGTGGAGGCAGGGGGATCTCTGTGAGTTTGAGGCCATTCTGCTCTTCAGCACAAGTTCCAGGTCAGCCAGGGCTACACAGAGAAACCCTATGGGGGGGGGGGAAACTAACAAAAACCCAATTTGGTTGGGACACAGGTGCTTGTATGGCAGCCAGCGGTCCAGACCCCTAAAGACTGAAAAGAGACACTTTCTCCCATGCTCACAATGGGAACTGCCCCAGCAACCAGAGCCCTAAATGTTTCTGGACACCCCAGAATCTAGCACAAGACTCTGTGGCAGATTGTGCAAGCTTTGGGAAATGTGACTGCCACAATGACAGGAACTAGCCACCAGGTGGAGCCACACAAACCGCTGTGCTCTCTGGAAAGCAGTGCGGTTCTGGATCCCAAGCCTCTTTGAGAGAACTGGCTCATCTCTGAGCCTGGTTTGGTAGCTAGGTAAACTGAGCATGGGAAGGGCTCAGATGGCAGGCTTGTACTTTGAAGAAGGTCTCTGCCTGGGACAGTGACACTGTTGCTGTTCTCTGGAACCTAATGCCCCATTTGTAGGATACCGAGTCCCTTCTGCCTGACTTTCCTGTCTGATTTTCTGAGTTTGTGAAAGTCATGGTGTAGGGCTTAGCTTGCAGCTTAACACCATGTAAGGCTTCAAGCCGTCTTGAGCTCTGGGTCTGTCCTTTGCTTCCAGCTTGACTTGGGGACAGCAGCACTGTCCTTGGGCCAGAGGAGACCCCAATATCCTAACAGTCCCCAGATGGAGTACCTTGAAGGCTAGAAAGCCAGGGGCTTACCCAAGCCTTCCACTTACCTTGGCCCTGAGACAGCTGTCAAAAGCTCCTCCCTCTCCTCTGTCCCACAAAGAGACCCCTGCATTTGGGCTACAGGGACCTAGGGAAGGATGGGCCTTGCAGGCTGTACTGTTTGTATGGCTATGCTGTGAATAGGCCATTGACTGGGACCGTCACCGGGCCTCAGAGACAGTCACTCACTCCCAAGGTCTCCCATGGAAACGTCCCTCGCAGTTCACTTGCCCAGATCCTGGGCCACTGTTTCTAAAAGTTTAACAAAACCTGGACATGGTGGCACATGCTTTTAATCCCAGCACTCAGGAGGCAGAGGCAGGGATCCTTGTGAGTTCAGGCCCATGATCTACATAGCAAGTTCCAGGACAGCCAGGGCTATATAGGGAGATCCTGACTCAAGAAAAAACAAAACCCAAACCAAAAACCAAAAACCAACCAACCAGCCAACAAACAAACAAACAAAAAACAGCCCTCCCCAAAATAAATGAATAAAAGAAAAAAAATTCTAACACCCTGTTGCAAGCCCTTAGATAAGATTCATTTGCATGGAGCACCTGCTTTTGTTCATGAAAGAAAAAGGTTTCTGTTCCTGCTAATTAGTTAGCCTCTGAAAAAACTCTCTTCCTAAGTCAGGATGTGGGGGTAGGGGGAAAACCAGTAAAAGTACAGAAATACGGAATTCCAGACACACTGCAAGAACAGCCTCCACCTCAGAGAGAGGACTTTGCCCAGAATCCCAGACAGTAACTTGCAGATTGGGACAAAGCATGCTGGGAACTTGAACTCACTGCTATTTATATTCCGTTTACATTCTACCTTGTTAGAGAGGGGTTTTCTAGATCAGCCAGGCAAGAAGAGAGCAGGGCCCTAGGAGCCTGTGCACAGGGGTTGGGAAGAGCACTCTGGCCTTCAAGTTTGCGCTGCACCGGTGAAGGATGGGGTTGGAGTAGGGGGAGATGTGTGAAACAGTAACTGAAGGTCTCCTCCTACACCGGAAAAGAATGGTGGCTTCTGTTGTTTGGGAGAAGCTTGGGTGAGGAAAGGCACAGGTGGCTGTTTCCTGGAGTCAGTGCCTATAACCTAGAGTGTACCTGTGCCCGCAGGACTTCCAAAGGGTGGGGCTGGCCTGTAGGTCCACGCTTGCACACATCTCTGCAGGGCCCCACCCAAGCTCTTGCTCTGTTTGTGCCGAATACCTGGAGGAACCACTGTCACCCAGGCCATTGCTTTTCATTCTAATTCTGCCTCGATCAGAAACAAGGCGTACGTGATTGTGACTCTGAACAAGTTATTAAAGCTCTCTGATCTCAGACTGTGGCTGTATAAAAGTCCTCCCGGCACACAGGAGGTATGCAGGTAATGGTTGCTGCATTACAAAGGACTGTAACTTTCTTGGGACACTATTCCAGGAGAGGCTTTAAAAAAAATACTCCCGGGAATATCCTTTAGACCCTTTAATATTGAGGGTAGAGGGAAGGATACATGGGAGAGAGTGAGTTTTCAGGCTTGTTTAGAAGCCAGGAGAGTGTGCCCGGAGGCTGGCCAACTGTGTGGGATGGAGAAGGGTAGGGAGCTAGGGGTGATGGTCGCTGGAAGGCCTGCCCTTCCGCAGTTAGAGGTGTCAGACTTTGCAGTGGGTGAGGAAAGGATCTCCGTGAGAGGGAATGCACATGAGCTCCCAAAGTTGTTTCTCCTTGCTCTCTGAGTCAGCCTGGGCTTCGGGTTGCCAGGGGAGGCCTCTCTCAGCTCCGTCCTCCCTAACCCTCTTTCCTCCCTGAATGTTTGGCAGCGGACTGGATGTTCGGTGCGGAATTTAAAGAATCCGAACAGGCAGAACGCTAATCCCACCCGGAGAGATCGCCCTGAGCCTCCGCTGCCGGCGGGCGGGAAAAGCCCCCTGGTGTGGCAGCGGGGGGAGAGAAAGGGATTGGTTTGCCACGGTGGGCTCTGCGGCCAGGTGGCCAGCTCAAGTCCCCCTAGACGCCCATGGGAAGGGGAGCGCCTCAGCACCTCAGACTCCATGCAGGGAGAGCCAGGTTTGGGGTGCCAAGGGTGAGCGACCTGGCACTCAAGGGCCTGGCACTCGGGGGACTTTGAGTCCTGGTCCCCGCCTCTGCTATGCCCTCAGCCGCCACCCCTTTGGCCCCGGCGTCTCAAAGTCTCGGGCGCCCGAGCGCCGGGCGTTATCTGCGCTCCAGCCGGGCCCTTCCCGCCCCGGGCCGCCGCGCCGCTCCCGCCTTATCGGACGCCGCGCTGGCTAGGGCTGAGCCTACCTCCGCCGGGATGCGAGACTCCCATCGGGACCTTCCCCCGTCCGTCCCCCTCCTCCCCAGTGCCCCTTCCCGAAGCTATCCTTCCTCTTCCTAGGGCTACCCTCCTGAGAAGCACCCTCCCCGGGTGCCCCCTTCATAGCCAGGCTGAGAGAGTCAGGGCATTGGAAAAGGATTTTGTTTTTCAGATTTCTCTCTTCCTCAAAAGACAAGCGCAACTATGGTTTAACTCATTTAGTCACATTTTAAATGATTTCACAAGAGAGGAAAATTCTGCAAAACAAGTGAAACTTCAAAACACTCTACACTTAGCACCCGCCAGGGCACTGGGAGCCCCAGGCACTTGCCAGGTCCCAGCAGAAGCCTGGCTGGATTGGCAGCCACAGGCTTCTCTGCACAGTTGAGTGTGCAGTGCTGGCAGGATCTCAGGGCACTCTTGGTAGTAACGAATTGGCAATATGGATGGAAAGCCATAAAAGTAGCCATCTCCTGCGTTCAGTGACCCCGCTCTGGGAATGTGTCCCAAGGAAACAGTTGAGCAGCAGCCCACAAGCTCTGGCTCCATCTGTGTGTTAATCAAAGGGCCAGTGAGCCGCACTTCCTCAGCGTGGGGAAGTGGATCTGAACCCACCAGTCACCTGCAAACATCTCTGTTCCCTATCTTAAAGGGGACAGAGCCGCGCTCAGAGAGGGTTGTTAAGAACTGGGGTAGAGAGCCCACAGAAGCAGCTAGTGCCCGATGCCAGGCAGAAGAAGTTAAACCCCACGTTTTTGCTCTTGTCTTTTCAGAAATGAGAGTATGGAATAGTTCAACCCACATTTGTAAACACAGTCCATTCTCCATATCCGGGTTCCCACATCTAAGGAGTCAACTGACTTCGGATCAAAATATTTTTAAAATATCTGTTCTGAACGCAAGCAGCCTCTTGTCATTCCCTAAACGATCTAGATCCACCATTTCCCCAACGCTTACACATTGAAAGCAACCTAGAAGTCATGTAAGGGCCAAGGGAGGGAGTACACAGGTTATATGCAAACACTAAGCAGTTTTGTATACAGGTCTTAGGTTCCTTGAATTTTGCAAGGTTCTGCAAGCAATCCCAAATATTCTAAGGGAAGACCAGAAGAAGTGTACATGCTGATTAAGAGTTTAGGAATTCAGCAACCACATGGCAGTTCACAGCTATCTAATTGCCAGGCATGGTGGCACATGCCTTTAATCCCAGCACTCGGGAGGCAGAGGCAGGTGGATCTCTGTGAGTTCAAGGCCAGCCTGGTCTACAAAGTGAGTCCAGGACAGCCAGGGATACACAGAGAAACCCAGTCTAGGAAAACCAAAAAAAAAGAGTTTGGGAATTTAGGGGACTGTAGACATGGCTCAGCAGTTAAGAGCAGTTTTTGCTTCTGGATAGGACCCCAGTTCAGTTCCCAGAATGCACAACCACCTGAAACTTACTTCCAGGGTATCCAACGCCCTCTTCTGGCCTTTGAGAGCACTGCAGCCGTGCACAAACCACATTCAAAGCTCACATAATTAAAAATTATAAAAATAACATCCAAAAATAAGTTTGGGGATTTTGGGGTCTGGAGAGATGGCACAGTGGTTGAACAACATGAAGACCAGGGTTCAGATCCCAGAACCTACATGACAAGCCTGGTAACCAGCTGTCATTCCAGGTGGTCACTGTCACCATTGCTCTAAGGAGGGCAGAGACAGGAGGATTGTTGGGGCTTGCTGGCTCCCAGGCCAGCCAAGAAAATGAAGCTCTGGTTTCAGGGAAACTTAGAGGAATAGTCAGAGCATTTTCCAGCCTCTGCACGTACAGGTGCACATAATCTCACTCATGGAGATGCAAACATGCTAATTCAAATCAATCTTTTTTTTTTTTTTTTTTGGTTTTTCGAGACAGGGTTTCTCTGAATATCTCTGGCTGTCCTGGACTCGCTTTGTAGACCAGGCTGGACTCGAACTCACAAAGATCCGCCTGCCTCTGCCTCCCAAGTGCTGGGATTAAAGGCGTGCGCCACCACCGCCCGGCCTCAAATCAATCTTTTGAAAAATTAAGTTATATTTATGCTGAGTGATGGTACAAGACTTTAATCCCAGGACATTGGAAGCTGAGTGAGGCAGATATCTATGAATTTGAGGCTAGGCTTTTCAAGATAGTGAGTTCCAGGACAGTCAAGGCTATATATATAGTAATACCCTGTCTAAAAAAGCCAAAAGTAAGGCTGGGCATGGTGGCACTCACCTTTAATTCTAGTATGCAAGAATCAGAGGCAAGCAGATCTCTGTGAGTTTGAGGCCAGCCTGGTCTAGAATTCCAGGACAGCCAGGGCTACACAGAGAAACCCTGCCTTGAAAAACAAAACAGGAGCAGGGTGGTGGTGGTGCACGCCTTTAATCCCAGCACTTGGGAGGCAGAGGCAGGCGGATCTCTGTGAGTTCGAGGCCAGCGTGGTCTACAAAAGCGAGTCCAGGACAGCCAGAGCTGTTATATAGAGAAACCCTGTCTCGAAAAACCAAAAAAAAAAAAAAGAAAAACAAAACAGAACAAAAAGCCAACAATAAATTTAAATATTTTTTTATTTATTTAGTGTGTGTGTGTGTGTGTGTGTGTGCGCGCGTGTGTGTGCACATGTGTACCATGGCCCATGTGTGGAGGTCAGAGGGCAACTCCAGGGAGTTGATCGTCTCCTACCATGTTGGTTCCAGGTATAAAGCTCAGGTCCTCAGGGTTGGCAGTGTCTTTACCTGCTAAGCCATCTCATGGGCTCCTATAAATAAATAAGTAAATAAACAAATAAATAAATCTAAAAAGGAGTTTTGAGTCTTTGCAGTTGGATTGACACAAACTTTACCCAGCTTTACCACAGATTTCCCAGCTTGATGTGAGGCCAGGTGCCGGCTGTGGTGGTGGCCCACACCTTTGATCCCAGTGCAGGGGAGGCAAAGGGTGGGCAGATCTTTGAGTTTCAAGCCAGATTAGTTTACATAGTGAGACCCTGGAGGGAGGGGTGGAGGGAGGGAAAAAGGGAGAGAGGGAGAGAGACAGAGACAGGGTCTAGAGAGATGACTCAGTGGGTACTACATTCAAATCCCCAGAACTCAGAGAAAGCTGGGCACAGTGGTATTATCACAAATCCATAATCCCAAAATGGGGGAAGGCGGCAGGGGCAGAGACAGAATCTTCAGAAGCCAGTGAGTCAGACAACCTGGCCTAGGCAAAGGTGAACAAAACACACTGTCAACAAGGCGAAAAGCAAGAACCAACATCCAAGATTGTTCTCTGACCTCCACACATACACATCCCGGCACGAGTGCTCATGTGCACACACTAAATGTGAATGAATGAAACATCTAAAGTTCTTTCTGAGTTGTTAAGTCTGTGGCTTTCCTTGAACTCACGTGTAAGAACTCAGTAGTCAGGGCTACAAAACCCATCCTTGCTTGAGAAGAATCCTTAACTCACTCCTGCCTTGTTCTGTGATACTAGTGGCAGAAGAATGTCCTGGCTTAGTCCCCCATCTCTCTGAAAAGCTGGCCTGTCCAGAGTGTAGGAGTTTGGGCTAAAAGTGGGTTTAATTAATTTGTTCTCACACAACTAAAGAGAAGGAGCTGGTCCCCTGGTAGGCCAGTCTTTGAGACAGGACAGCCTAGGTTTGTGACCCAGTGGAAGGAGGTATGAGGCTGCTGCAGTCCAGGATTGAGGGTGCTGAGGCTCTGGAGGGGGATACATCTTTTACTTTGAAATAAAAGATTATGGGGCATTTCCTCCCTCAGGAGACATTGGTATTTGTGTCCACTGGTCCCAGGGAGGACTGTACACAACAGTGGAGATGGTGTTGGGAGTGGGAGGCTGCCACTCCACTCCTTGTGGCTGAGTGATCACCCTGCTGCAGAGGGAAGTGGGGTTCCCTGGACTGACTCAGCCACAGTTGCCTCACCTCTGTGCTGACCACATGGTCTTACTTTTTCCTCCTTTCTCCCTCTTTTGCTGTCATCCTTTTCTCTCCTTCCTCTCTTCTCTGCCTTCTTTCTTTCATTCTTTTCTCTCTTCTCATCCACCCTTCTTCCTCCCTGTCTACCTTCCTTTTTCTACTTCTTTTCTCCCTCACTCCTTCCTTCTCCCTGGCCTGGCCCACTTCCCTCCCCCTCTTCTTCCCTCTTTGCAGTTGAGCTAAACTGACCTAAAGCTATAAGAACACAGGAAGCCCTGGCTTCCCCATCCCTCAGGTCCCTGATCCTGTCCCTGGGTCTGCTGCTGTCTGCCCCACTTCCTCATTTGCAGATAGTGGCCTGTCTCACCCCTGCCCAAGGTTCAAGGTTTGGAAAAAGCTTCATGGCTCCCCTTCTGCGGCCCTGAATCATAGCTGATGTGCAGGTGGGCCTCCAGTTGCAGAGAAGTTTTCCTGGGGGGGGTCATCTACCTGGATCCCCCCAACTGCCCTGTGAGGAGGGGGCTTGACACCCATTCTCCAGGTGCCCTAAGGAGTGGTTGGAGTCAGGCCAGAATGTGGCCTTCTACTCACCTCTCATGGTCCCTCTGGGCAGGTCCTCTTGGGTCAAGAGTACAAGGCCATCATCTTACTGCAAATGATGGGTCACTGTGTGCATCAGCCACCCCATGGGTTTCTGGGGCAGAAAAGCCTCAGGGAGCACTTGAGTTCACCATGATGCTAGACAAGGTAAATGATAAAACAGCCTGAAAATCTAATGTCCTCAGCCACACTTGACATCATGTGCTTCTGTTCTAAGCATTTGATATATATTAATTCACTGAACCACCCACAATCTCCTGTCTGTAAGTTATATGCTGTTAGGAATCCTACTCTATGCGGGACAAAAAAAAAAAAAAGAGGCACAGAGAGGTTAGATAACCTCTCGGAGGACACACAGCCAGAGAGTAGATAGAGGGGCTGAGTCAGCACTGTTAGATAGGGGGGCCATGTAGGCAGTAGGGTTCATTTTTTTTGTTTTGTTTTGTTTTTTTGAGACAGGGTTTCTCTGTGTAACAGTCTGGCTGTCCTGGACTTTCTTTGTAGACCAGGCTGGCCTCGAACTCACAGAGACCCGCCTGCCTCTGCCTCCCAAGTGCTGGGATTAAAGGCGTGCGCCACCACCTGGCTTTGTTTTGTTTTTAATGAAAGAACGGTCCCCTAAAGGTCCCCTAAAGTTCCAGGCTTTAGAAGCCAGGCTATTGTCTCTAAGTGCTGTCTGCCCATGCCAATCACAGGAATAGCTCTTAGTCTCATAGCAAAGAACCAGGGCACAGGTGAAGGTGCTGTTCCTGGGAGCTCTGTGCCCCTTTGATGTTCAGGGTTGAAATTGGCGTCTCCCCAGAACCTGGTCAGCCTGCAGACTGTGAGAGCTTCAAGGCTTCTTCCTACCCACTGTCCCTCTGCAGGAGCTAGTGCAGATTGGCATAGGCTATTCACAGGGAGCCTGCACTGAGCGTCTGAGCGCCACTTGTACCTGCACAGCTGTATGACCTCAGCCAAGTGATTTTACCTCCTAGAGTCTCAGGTTCATCTACTTCAGTGACAAAGGAAGAATGAGTTTCTTGTATATACTGTAGTATCCCCTCAGCTCAGTACCAGGCACATGGAATTGCTGAGAAGGGAGATTACAGTCTTGGGGGTCCACATTGCTATGGAGCCTGGAGGTGCCAGGCACATGCTAGGAGCTGGGTAGACTGGGATGGATAAGACAGACCCCTCCCTACTAACCGGGACCTCAGTAGTAGAGGCTATTGTCCTGGTTTATTTGTGCCTGGTGGCTTTCCTGGGACGTGAAAGTAGTGCTGTTCCCAACCCGGCAATGTCCATACAAGCTGAGAGTAGTCCGTGGCCCCACTGTGTCATAAGGGTACAAGAATCACGCTAACCATTCCAGAAAAGCTTGCTGGAGAAGTTCACAGTTGCACGGGGCAGTGAGCAGGGGAAGGCTGAACCCTGACGTTGGAATTCGGAACTGAAAGAACCCAGCAAGGGAGAGGTGCTGGCCAGAAGGGTGGCAGTTGGGCAGGGTCAGAGGCCATGAGAAGGATTACATGTTCCAAGAGGAGACCGTGTGGGATCAATGTGGCAGGGACACACAAACACACACACACACACACACACACACACACACACACACACACACACACGGTTAGGTTGTTTGTCCACTGACCGCCTCTTACAGCAGAGCCTGTCTCTGGGGTGTACTTGGGAGTGGGCTGGGACAGAAACCACAAGGAGTGTTTTAATGGGAGCGGATGCAGTACCCACTGCACACGGTAAGATAGCCTCAAGCCACAGTCTCGCAGACCATCCTCCCCCATGCTAGCTCCTTCCAGCTAGGGCCTCACACAGGGGCTGAAGGACTGTTCCAGCCCCAGGGACACCAAGCTGGCCTAGGAAGGGGAAGAGGCCACAGCCACACTGTCTGCCGCCACCAGGGCTGAGCTCCGGCCTCCCCCAGTCCCCCGGCAGACAGAACTAAACAGCCTGGCTTATCAGCTGTCGCCACTGTGTCCCACCCAGCTGAATGGGGATCTGGCTGCTGGGAAAGTGGCCCCCTGCCCTTTGCCAGGTACAACACAGCCCAGGGCGGGATCTGGTGATGCTGCTTTTCCGGGGGTCAGGCGGGGGTGGGTGGGTGGGTGGGGGAAACTAGGGAGAGAATGCTCTAAATTCTCTGTAGGGTTCTAGAGAATTCTTCTTCAGTATTAGTTTAAGATGGTGTGAGCAGTCTGAAAATGCATTCTGCTTATATAACAGATGTGTTGGGATTACGTATATGGCTCGGCTGGTAAAGGGACTGCCTGGCATGCACAAAGACCTGGGTTCCATCCCCAGCACTGTAGTGCTGTTTAACCTGGGTGTGGTTGTGCACGCCTGTAGTTCCCATACTTAGAAGGAGAAGGATGAGATGTTTGAGGTCATCCCAGCCATATGGTGAGTTGAAGCTAGCCTGGGCTACATGAGACCCTTCTACAAGTCAAACCAAATGGAATCAAGTCAAACAAGACCTGTTGGGCTGGGCTGGTCAGGTCAGTGGCCTCATCCTTCAGATGAGCACACCTGGGACCCCAGGGTAGGGAACCCTACAACTTGCTCAATAACACCTTCCCACCCATATTCTCCCCATCAGCACCTATTCCTTGGGAAACTGAGGCCAGAGGAGGAATGCAACTGGGAATCATATGAGCTTTCTAGGCTTCAGTATCTTCCTCTGTATGATCAGTGGGCCTGGCTCTCCTTCAGGATGCCTGTGGGTCTGTGTGCAAGAGCTTGGGGGCGGGGTGCTTCTCATCTTCCCTAGATCCCAAGGGACCCAGTTAGGGGAGAGGGGTTGCCCCCTGACTACTGCTTTGGTCACATAAAGTCTGTCAACCTAATGGGCCTGGCCCCCTCTTCCAATGCTGACAACCTGTATGGAGACTTGGCCTCTTTCAGACAGACCCATGTAGGCCCAGCCAGCCATCTCTAATTTCTCTAGTCTACTTCATCCTGACTGTGAAGCTTTGAGGACAGACTGTCTTCCTGAGCCTCAGTTTCCCTTTCTATAAGCTGGAGGTAATGGTTGGATCTATCTGCAGCAGTAAGTTAGACACTGAAAGGTTGCTCCTAGACAAGCCTGAGTTGCTGCTGTAAGCTCAAGGTGTGATCCACTATCTTCTTCCAGCCACATGCTACCTCAAGGTCCCCAGCATGTTTCTCTAGAGCCTTTGACTGCCCTCCTTTCAGGGCCCTTCCTCCTGAGGCCACACTGGGACACCAGAGGGGACTTGGGCCATGTGCTGCTGGATGGGTGGGTGGTAGTGGACTCAGGATGAGAAGTGAATGGTTGTGGGGGAGTGGGTGAAACTTTCCACATTCAATCCTCCCTGAAGAGGAATGGAAATACCCCAGTAATCTAGATACGAACCGGGACAGCCCAGTCACCCCTAAGGGACACTTGCCATATGTGTCCAGGTAGGAGCATAAGACACTTAAGTTGGCTTGACTTACTACTGTGAGGTATTTAGACACATGGAAAGTAGGTCCTAAGCCAAGCGGTGGTGGCACACTCTAATCCCAGCACTCAGGGGGCAGAGGCAGGCGGATCTCTGTGAGATCGAGGCCAGCCTGGTCTACAGAGTGAGTCCAGGACAGGCAGGACTACACAGGGAAACCCTGTCTCAGAGGGGAAAAAGCTGGTCCTGGGCCCTGTAATTGTGGGAGATGACCTGGACATTCCAGACAGGAGCTCCAAGACATCAGCAAGCCTGTCCTAGGAAGAGTTAGGGAAGAGGATGGTCACGATAACACGTGGTTAAGGCAGTAGGGTTCAAATGCCTAGTACCATCCCCGATAGACAACAGAAGGGTTGAGTGGGAACCGAAGTGAAATGTGGCAGCCTTTCTGGGTTTGGACTTGATGTAGGGACTCTGCTAAGTGGGCACACATGACAAACAGGATGATTTTGCCTGTCCTGTCCTATCCCCTCTGTGTCCCAGGTCATTGGGAGAGGCCTCCTTGAGGAGAAAAAGCTGTTCATGCTAAAAAAAAAAAAGAAAAGAAACTTTAGGGTTGGAGATGTAGCCCAGAGGGTAGAGGGTTCACCTGACACACACAGTCCCCAGCAGCACAGAAGCCAGATATGGTGGTGCACACCTTTAATCCCAGCACTTGAGAGGCAGAGGCAGGATGATATCTGTGAGTTCGAGGCCAGTCTGGTCTACAAAACAAGTCCAGGACAGCTGGAACCCAGGGCTATAGAGAGAAACCTTGTCTCGAGAAAAAAAAAAAAAGAAAGAAAGAAGAAAGGAAGGAGAGAGAGAGAGAGAGAGAGAGAGAGAGAGAAAAAGAAAGAAAGAAAGAAAGAAAGAAAGAAAGAAAAATAGGGTGGGGAGCAGAGGGGCCTTTCCCACAGGGCACTTCCTGGCTTGCATCATTTGGCTCAATTAGGCCCAAGAAAGAAGATCAGAGTAGACTTCTGTTTTATTGGGCTGTCTGTGTATGTGTGTGCAGTGTCACAGCACCATAGTAGCACTGCTAGGACTCCTGTCTCCCAGTTCAGTGCTCTCCCTGTAGCTATGACCTATAGCTGTTTCTGCTTGCCTGTCTGTCTGGTTCCTTGCCATTCATCAAGCCTCCTGCCTCCTCCAGTGAACCCTCTTGACTGCTGGCACAAAGCCATGTCCCCTGTGCAGCTTATAGATGACAGTAACTGACAGACAGTACTTTCTAGGTGCGAGGCACAATCCTATCTCTCCTTCTGTATATTTGGAACCTGAGGCTTTGACAGAAAAGGAATAACCAAGGCCACCAGACACTGGTGGTGACATGCGGAGTCTAGGCCACTTGCTTCAGAATCCCTGCACTTGACTCTTTTTCATGGCATCTCCCAGGCAGTGCCAAGATGACGCCTAGATCTCCTTCCTAGACACCGCTGTCAGAAACTCACTGAAGTGGACAATGAACACAAACTTCGTAATTTCTGTGAGAAGTGTACGGCCACAGAAGTAGCGGAAGGTTTAAGCAGTCTGAATTGGTAGGGGGGATGACAAAAGAAGTTTTCCCTTAAAGCAAGATGTCTAGACCCATGACAGAGTGTACTGCTGTTTAGTAAGGGTCATTCTTGTTATAGGCCAAGGCAGCCCACCCATTCATTTCGTGCATGCATTGTGGATGCCAATCTGAGTGTTCTCAACTTGGTTGTTGTTGTTTAAGAAGGGGCGGAGGAGAGAAGAATGTTCCCAGACTGACGGATACTACTGTGCCTCAGTGATTGGGACCTAAAAGAGCCACCAGAATCCAAAAGCTTTTCAATATCTCTAAAGAAGATAATATCCGCCAATACACTGTCAGAGAAAGCCTTAAACATAGGAGGGAAGAAACCCAGGACCAAAGCACCTACCTAGATTCAGAGTCTTGTCATACTCCATGTGTCCTGCAACACAAAGCCAGTGTTATATGCTCGGAAGAAACAACACAGGAAGAAAAACAAGGAGGAGGCTGCAGAATATGCTAAACTTTTGGCCAAGAGAATGAAGGAAGCCAAAGAAAAACACCAGGAACATATTACCAAGAGATGTAGGCTGCCCTCACTGAGAGCATCTTCTTCTGAGTCTGAGTCCTGTCAAAAATAAGTATTTAAGAGTAACAAATAAATGTTCAGGCTTTGAAAAACAAAGTCCTGCATTTAGCCTCTTATGGGCACTCTCTTCCAGGATAGGGAAGTACCCCTAGGTCCTTCCAGGAAGTCTTAGACAGTAATTATGGCTTCCCATTCTGGATCTGTGTCTGCTGCCCGGTCCTGGGGATATTGAAGGACCTTAGTTCCTCTCTGGCTTCCTCCTACCCCTCTGCAAACTGGGCTCAGTTTGTGTACCCTGCACCTATCCCACAAGTCTGTTGGATAACCAGTGAGGATGAGTGAGGGTCCCCAAATGTGAGAGACCTGTAACAGAATATTTTTACTTATAAACACTTATATTTATTAATATTTAACAAACATCTATAAAATACCTAAACCTTATAACTTAAAACCTATAATCTAAAATCTATAATCTATCTAAAAATACCTTAATACCTACAAATACTCTAATACCTATCTAAAACCACTTAACACTATTTTAACTTTCTTTAAAGGATATTAATATTCTTAGCATAGCTCTGTGCAGGATGGCTTGGTTTATGGTAGTCCTGGAAGGCAGTCTCTTTCAAAGATCAGTGTTCATTAGACCTTACTTTGCCAGTTTGTAAGGCCAGTCTATTTCCACCACCAAATGGTGACTGGTTTATAAAATCAGTTTGTTCCAACTGCCAACTGAGGGCAGCTTTTTCAATCAGCTAAGACTTGCCTCCATGGTCTCTTTGGTCCGGACAAGTCTCAAAGTTGAAAGCCTCTCCAAGTGACTTCTGAACTCTGCTTGCCTCACTCAATTTTCCGGCGCTCTGGGGCCCCAAGATAGATAGATGCCTTCAAGGAACTCTCAGCAGTTTTCATGCCAGGCCTTTGCCTTGGAATATAACAATCTAAATTCTGTTAATGACATACCTTGATGTGCTCTTCTTCAGCATGACTTATCAGTCAGTGAGGGCAGGAGGAAGAGAGAGACTGCATGGAATTCTCTGGCTTATATATCACATTATTTTATGATACTTGGCAGTCTTGAAGGCTTACCAGATTTCTCTGGATGTCCAACAGTCTCGTTGCTTCTCATGATAACTGACATCATCTGTGTGGCTTGCGTGGTTTCTTAGCCATGCCCCTTCAACAGGGCATATTGTCTAGCCACAACTGGTTCTATCCATCCCAACAGGCAAAGGGATGCCAAGCTTTTCCCCATGCACTGCCAGATGCCAACCCAAACTGCCCACCAATTTCACCAAAGAGACCCAACTTCCACCACAGAGACCCAAAGTTCCAGTTAGTACACAGTGGCAACTATGCACAGAAGTTGGGATCCCTGTAGGTGGACAGTTCTGTGTGCAGAGGAATCTGTCTGAGGACTAGGCTAGAAAGACACAGACACTGCGAGCCACTGGCAAGAGGGCTGCCCCCCACCCCCAAGTACCATGAAGAAAGTAGCTTCCTTCCCCTCTCAGGTTTCCAGGCAATGGCAATTGCACCCAACCCAAGGCTGCTGGGACCAGGCTTTCCCCTATGGGCCCACCCCTGCCCCACTTGTATTTTGTAGGCTGGCCCTGAACTGAGGCATAAGCCCTTTCTGTCCTTCAAAGGGAAGCTTTGTGTGGTTTGAGAAGGACAAAGCACATCATCAGCCAATAGGGCAGAAACGACATGACAGGCATTCCTGGCAGGCCTTGGGAGCCGGATGCTAGCCTGCTGTTCTAGCCCTCAGTCTGGCAGCACCATAAGCCACTGTGGAAATGTGCTTCTAATTACAGTGTGGATATGACCAGCTAGATCTCTGTGGAGGGGCTGTTAACCAGTTCCTGCCACAGTGGTGTGATGACGCTGACAGATGCTAAGGGATGGGAAGGAAAGGCTAGGCAAGGCCTTCTTCAGAAGGCTGAAGTACAGACACAATGTGAGCAGGCTCCGAGAGACGTGGCCTCCAGACACTGTCAGGCCTTTGAATCAGGCCCCAGTTGGTAGGGTGACCCTCTAGTGACACTCAGGCTCCTGACCTTGGATGAGCCACTAGCTTCTAGGCCTCAGAAGGTCGGCCTCTCTGACCCTCAGTGGAGATTACATGTGGCCCCTTTTTTTTGGGCGGTGGTGGTGGGTAGGTACATAATGAAGACTACAGGTGAGGGGTGCTTAGCATAGAGCAATAGCTCAACCTGTGGGTTACGACCCCTCTGGGGATCAAACAGCCCTTTCCCAGGGGTCACCCAAGACATTGGAAAACACAGATAGTCACATTATGATTCATAACAGGAGCAAAATTACAGTTATAAAGTAGCAACAACAGTGGTTTTATGATGAGGGGGTCACCAAAACATGAGGAACTGTATGAAAATGTCACAGCATTGGGAAGGTTGAGAACTGCTGATTTAGAACCTTTACATGGTGTGCAAAGAAAACAAGTGCTGTTCCTGGGGTAAGTCTCAAAGGATTCATTACTGTTAATTCTAATTTTGAAAGAAAATTGTATTTTAAAGCAATATATTACTCATTATCTTCGTCACATTTTAGTCTATAGGCCTGAGGCTGGAGTTGAGTGGCTGTGTGTTTACCTAGCACATACAGTGTTCTGAGTTCAGTTCCCAGCAACCCTACCTCCATACAATCAATCATCAATCCATAGTACATACAGTTTTTTTTTTTAAGCCACTAATGGCCCCTTTGATGATTATTAACGAGTTAGTGGTGGGGTTTAAGGCAGAAGAGTCTGATCTGAACATTCTTAGGGTGCCTCGGATTTTTGGGCTCAGCCTGATCCTCACTTTGCCAGCCTGTGAGGGGGCCTCTTTCCAAATGAGGGTAGCATGGTCACTGACTAGGTGATACCAGAAGATGGCTCTGCCCCGCACCCCCCAGTCCTCCCAGCCTTGGTCTGGAGGAGTGGCCACCCAGCCATGTTCCAACAACAGAGAAAACTAAGAATCTAGGATATGAGCCCCATCGGCTCCAGCCTGGCTTTGAGTGGCCAATGTTTTCTAAAATGAGTTCACTGTGAGTAGAAATGATTTTATATCACTTAAAAGCTGTGTATTGAAATGTAAAGGGGAAAACCTCAAACCCAGTTGCCCAGAGTTACCACACTAAAGCCATTAGGAAGCATCGTTCCAGTCCTGGCCCTATGTGCAGAGGGCATGGGTGCTGACTGTCTGGGCACTTGTTGAATTCAGCCTCTTGAAGGTTCTGGAGAGGCCAAGTGCAGCCAGCCCCGCTGCACGGCACAGCTGCTGAAAGGCTGTGCATCAATCTGTGCTCAATACGCCATGTCTGGTGTGCTGGGTGAAGGCTTGCCATGGAGACGGGGGTGGGGCTCTCTCAGAGACTCTGGACCATTCTCCAGAACACTGATGCTGGTTGAGCCCCTTACTAGTCGCTAACCCCAGGAGTCTGTTTCTTGATCTTTCTGGACTTCAGTTTCCTCATTTGCGAGTCAGACATAGTAACAGACTAGTAGGGTAGCCTGAAGTTTAAATGTGAGCGTGAGCCTCTGTGTGTGTGTCTGTGTGTGTGTGTGTGTGTGCGTGAGTGCTGCACTCAGTTGTGTGGAAAGAGACAGAATGTGATGTCTGAATGTTTTCCTCTAACCCTCTTCACCTAATTTATTTTTAGAAAAGGCTTGTCTCTGAACTTGGAGCTCACTATTTCAACTAAACTGGCTGCTCAGCA
>CAJQZJ010000335.1:603347-616953 GCA_907164525.1 Lophiomys imhausi | reverse complement strand
TGTGTGTGTGTGTGTGTGTGTGTGTGTGTGTGTGTGTGTGTGTGTGTAGGCTTGAGGTCAACCTCAGCTGTTGTTCTTCTAAATTCTCCACCTTGTTATTTGAGATAGTATTGTTTTCTGGCCTGGAGCTTGCCATCTGTCAGAGACCACCGTCTCCTCCTCTCCATTGCTGGGATTACAAGTGTGAACTACCATGTGCAGCTTTTTTAGAATGTGGCCTCTGGGGATTAAATTTAGGTCTTTGTGTGGTGTTTGCGAGGCAAGCACCAACTGAACCATCACCCCTTTCCTTCCCTACCACTAAGAAAGAAATGTAGCTCTTTGTTCCCTCTCTCCACCTGCTGTCTGAGCCCTCAAGAAAAGCCCCCAAGCCCAGGAGGGGCTTCAGCCTCTCAGTTTGAGCCTAGCAGCATCCCAGAGGATGGGAAAATTGGCTGTTCCTGATGGCTAGAGGATGGATGGGAGGGGTCTGAACTTTGGAACCAAGAGAGCCTGTTCATACCCTAGCTTTGCTTCCAGCTGGCTATGGAATGCTGGCCCCAGCCAAAATCCCCAAGACCACCATACCCAGGGCATGTTGTGAGGAAGATACTGGCACAGCAGCCAGCTTGGGAACCAGGACAAGCATGGTGACTGCTGACCCACAGCGCCTCCAGCATCCTGCCACCAGCTCTGCAGGCTACCCAGCCTGCCAGGGCAGCTAAGGCCCCATGGAGCCGATGGAATCAGGGCCCTTCCCTTCTTTGTCTGCTGGTGCTTCCTTCCCTTCACAGAGAGCGCTTGTTGCTGCTTTATCAGGCCCTGGGGAAAGCTGGGGCCAGCCAGGCTCCCAGCTCAGAGCCCCTGGGAGGCCGCCAGCGGGAGGGAGCAGACATCCAGGCTCAGTCTCCAGCCAGTGGTGACTGGTGGCTGGGCCATCCCCTCCCTGCCCCTGACCCCAGCAGCTCCAGCCTGTCGGCCTGGCCCAGGAAGCCAGCCCCTCCCTGGCATGTCCTGGGGCCTCACAGCCTGTCTGTCATAGGGGTCCCTAGAGACAACAAGTGCCTGGGAGAGCTCTGCCCCCAGCTCAGGCTTTTTCCCTAGTAGCACATAACTTGGGCTTCTTCAAGATCAAAGGTGGGTGGCAGACACAGGAGGAGCTTGCTGGTCAGACAGTCTAGCAGAATCTGTGAGCTCCAGGTTCAGTGAAACACTGTCAAAAGAACAGGGATGGAATGAGATTGAGAAGGACATCCAAAGTTGACCTCTGACCTCCACATAGAGTCACATGTGTTCACGTGGACTTACACATAATGCAAACACACACACACACACACACACACACACACACACACACACAAAGATCTTAAACTATGGATATACATATGTGTAAGCAGACGCTGAGTACATCATTGATCTTAGAATTCTGAAATGGGGACAATTAGGGAAAACTTTCTTGGCTGCTGGGATTGGGAGGAGGGGATGAAAGGGGAACAGGAGTCATGATATTGGTCTGTCTGGCACAGGCTGGGCTGATCTGAGATTAGGTCATGCTTATTTGTAAAACATTTGATCACTCATACACAACACTCACCCAAGGTCCCGAAGTTTCCCTGACAACTAAGTGTAAGTTGGTCCCAGCCCTTGATTCAGGACAGGGGACTTGGAAATGCGACACACCTTCACTAGCCTTGTGAGCAGGAATGGGTGGTGGCAGACTTGTTAGAGAGAAGGGGACATATGGGATGGACTTTGATGCACGAATAGAAGTTCTCCTGTGGCAACATGCAGGAGGAAGTGCCACACAGAGGAAACCAGCTGAGGAGGAAGACACCCTACCCCCTACCAAACTCACAGTTCTTCTCATGGGAGACACAGATACATTTTGGAGGCACAGGTGTAGGACAGAGGAGCTTAGAAACAAGGATGAGTCGGGTCCCGTTCTCCTGCATAAGTCATTCCAAGTCATACTGGGCTCTACCTGGTGTCAGGTCCTCTTCTGTAATGGGAGGTGTCTGGAGAAGCCAGGGTCTTTAGCCCTTTTCCGTGCCTGTTCTTTGACTTCAATACACTCCATGCTTCTCAGACCTCTAGGCCTTTGCTCATGTTGGACTTGTGTGTGTGTTCTTTTTTCTCTGTAGCTCGTGCCTTCAAGCAAGCTATGCCAAGACTCACCTCTGTGGAAAAATCTGGAAAGTCCACCCTTACTCAGATTCCCAGGCTCAGCTCTGACAGCTCACTGGGGATCAGCACCAAGGTGCCCAGAGAGCAGGGGTGGCTCTGCTTATCCCAGAATCCCCACCATGGCAAAGGAAATCCTGGTGTATAGTGTCCTGGAGGTCCGTGGATAGATGGATGAGTGAGTGAGGGGAGGAGGAACAGTTGATGCTTTACTCATTGACCCTGAAAGTCAGCAGCCCACTGGCTTCCTCTTATCACCAGCATCTGTAATAAGACGTACCTGTGTAAGGATCTAATGGAGGTATGACTGGGTGAAGTGTAGGGGCTGCTTACTGAGCTTGGCTGGGTCTCTGCTGTGCATCAGCAGGCTCTGTCTGGGGAAGTCCTTACAAGGCAACTTCCTGGCCCTCCAATTTTTCAGGCGCCAGGGCACAGGAATGGGCCAGCCTGGCCATCCAACAGACAACTTCTAACCGCCATAGTGGCTAGATGCAGATGGGGGAAACTGAGACTTTCAGGAAAGTAGTCCTTGACCCAGATCTGATGGGTGACTTGCTGGAAGGGTGGAAAGCTGTTCTTCAGGCCCATCTCTCTGACAATTGTTCTCTGTAGGTAGCTTGGAAAACTGGCGGGGAATCAAACCCAGGGCCTCTGGGAGAGCAGTGAGTGTTCTGAACTGTTGAGCCATCTCTAGCCCCTTCTATTCTGAATTCTCTTCTTTTTCTTCAAAGCCCCTCTGTAAAAGCAGCACAACAAGCCTGTGCATTTGTGTGTGGATAATTTTTATCTTATTTATTTACATTCTGTGTAAAAAAGTATATGATAGGAATGTGTGTGCATGTTCATAGTGTGTGTGTGTATGATGGTGTATGGTTACCATGGCAGGTGTTTAGAGCTCATAGGTTAACCCTGGGTGTTGGTCTATGCCTTTTTTTTTTTTCTTCCTGAAACAGGGTTTCTCTGTGTATCCCTGTCTGTTCTAGACTCACTCTGTAGACCAGGCTGGCCTTGAACTCACAAAGATCTGCCTGCCTCTGCCTCCCGAGTGTTGGGATTAAAGGTGTGTGCCACCATGCCCAGTGGTCTATGCCTTTTCATCCTGTTTGAGACAGTGTTTCTTACTGCTGTCTGTACAAGCTAGACTGAAACTTATAGTAATTCTCCTGTCTCAGTGTCTCTCAGCAAGGAGTTATTATATACACTTGCACTACTGCTTCTAGCTTTTATGTGGGCTCTGGGGATCCAAACTGGACCCTCAGGCTTGTGTGGTAACCACATTTCCCCACTGAATGGTCACCTCTGCCAAGTCCCTTGGTTTTGAACTGGTCGTAGGAAATCTGGGCAGTGCGGAAGGTCTGCATAGACTTACGTTCCCACAAACCAGTTGTTGCCTTTAAGCAACACCCCTCTTTCAAAGTTATTAGTGAAGTGGCTGGAAGGTGGCTTAGTGGGCAAAGTGCTTCCAGAGCAAATATGAGGACCTGAGTTCTGTTCCCAGAAGCCCTGTAAAAGCCTGGGTGTGGTGCACACCATTGTAATCCTAGTACTGAGGCCCAGCTTCAGGAGGATCCCGGGGCTCACTGACCAACCAGCCTAGTCTTATTGGCAAATCCCAGACTTAATAAGAGAACTTGTCTCAAAAGTAAATGAATAAATAAGATGAAGAATGACCAAGGAAGATACTCCACATTGACCTTTGATACCTCCCATAGTACACACACACACACACACACACACACACACACACACGCACACGCACACGCACACGTACATGCACACATAAACACACACATGAGAAAGGCTAAAGGTGTCGTTCAGTTGGTAGAGTGCTTGCCAGGCATGCTCAAGGCCCTGGGTTTGATCCTCAGAACCATAAATCCATGGTGGTGCATACGTGTTATCTAAGTACATAGATGGGTGAAGTGTAGGGGCTGCTTACTGAGCTTGGCCGTGGTAGTACACACCTTTAATTCCAGCACTTAGGAGGCAGAGGCAGACATATCTCTGAGTTACTTCTAGACCAGCCTGATAAGACCCTGACTCAAACAAGCCCCAAAGCTGAGCATGCAGGGGGTGGGAGGAGGTTGGAATGGGGCTGGAACTGGGACATATCTATCCTGAATGCTAGCTGAACAGGAGTCTGTGCCTTGCTTGAACCTTCTTCCCCCAACATCAAGTGCAGGGAGGTTTCCAGGAGGAGGGACTTCGGGGCAGACTCTGTGGATGACCAGGAGGAAGAATGGGGAGTCAGGGCTTGGTTCTGAGGCTGATGGGGGCTGTACAGGCAGCACTGACGGGAGGGGGAGCTGGAACTGTCTTTTGGGGACAGTAGCTGTGGGCAAGGACAGTTACTCAGGTCTAGAATGGGAAAGGCCAGGGAGGACGCTGTGCTTCCTCCTGAGAATGGGAGGGGCATTTAGACCTCTGCTTTCACCAAAGCCAGAGAAAGCTAGCTAGGGCTGCTACTGTTGTCAGTCAGAGCCTGTGCCCCGGCAGTCAGCAAGCCAGGCTGGGCCACCAATTCTCAGTGGCCAATTAGACAAATAACAGTGAAAGCAGACAGAAGAGAGTTATTCAATGTGGCCACATGGAAGGGGGACCAAAGAGGTCCAATGACCCCCCCAAGTCCATCTTCAGGGTCCTGCTGACTTGAGTGAGGTTTAGGATTAAGTAAAGGGCCAGAGGTATGCATAACTAAACAAGTGTGATCCTAGTTGGTCCATCTTCTTGTCTCAGCCCCAGTCTGCCCTGCAAGGTGGTTTGACAGGAGGTCAAAGCTGCACAGAATCTCTGGGAGACAAGCTGTCCCTCTGGCTGATGCCAGGGTTTTAGCCTTTTCCTTGCCCTCAACATGAGATTCCTGGGGGGAATTCCAGGCTCCTGAGGTCCCTAGCCTAAACAATCTCCTTCCACAATCTGTCATAGGCTATCACCAAGTAGTCCCACAAAGGCAGCTGGTGTCTGTGGTATCTGTGAACTGGGATGAGATGTCTTGGGAGGGGAAGAGGAAGCCTGAAGCCAGAGCGTCCCCACTTTAGAGGCAGAAAGGAAGAGCAGGACTCTCTTTGGTGACTAGATCAGATGAGGAAGACTCCCAGGACAAGGGAGCAGCCAGGGAGGTCAGAGCTGCTAAGTCCTTATTGGGAGATGTAGGGACAACTGAGGACAGGGCCCCACATCACTTACATGAGCATCTGCCACTGTCCCCCATCTGGCTTCCTCTTTCTCATTTCTACTTACCATGCAGTAGCCACAGAGCTCTTACAAACCCAACTAGACCACAGCACTCCTGGCCTCTAACTCTGTCCACCATCGGCATCTTCACCTGGATCCTCCATCATTACCTTCCCTTTCAGGTCTCCCCTGTTCTTCATGGGGGGTGGGGGCTCCATTTCCCTAACTTAAGGACTCTCCTCAGGCTTCAGCTCTCCATAGGAAAGGCCCCACACCCTCCAAACATCCTGATTGTCCTGGTGTCTCACTTCAGGAATGCTGTGTACAGGAAGCTTCTAGAAGATGCCTCCCAGCAATCTCAGATTCCATTCCATTTAGCCAAGCTCCATGGGAAACCCTCCTTCTGCCTCACCTGTCCTCATTAGAACAAGAGTCATGTGTGTCACAGGGGCCAGTGCTGCTGTGCCCTCCACAATGGCTGCCAGCACAGAGGTCTCTGCACTGAGCAGGGACCTTGGAAATCTGAATGGTGAATTTTGGAATGAAAACAGAGAAGGGCTGGAGGAATCTAATGCATACAAGGGCCATTATGCACCGGATGCTGAGAGGGAACTTGGAGGGCTGCAACCCTCAGAGGGACAGAGGACTTAGCCAGGGTGACTTCCACCATCTTCCAGTTCCTAATTGGAGGACAATGATGGCCACCTTTGGGCACATGGTGTGTGGTCAGTAGATGCTGGTAGTTTAGTATGCTCAAGCCTAAGGACATTCCTTGTAGTTCCAGGGATGTGACTCCTCAGTCCAACTGACTCCTCAGGATTGTGGTTCTCCATAGACAAGGAAGATCCTTAACTCCATCCTATACTCCTGGGCCGCCTAGGTTATATACCGCGATTACCTAGGTTATATACCGCGATTACCTCCAATGTCCCCTGGGGGTGGCAAACTGAACATTGGGGTGGCCAGGGGCCCCCTGAGAGGCCGGATGTCTGAGCATGGCCTCGGAGCCGCCTTATCACCGTCTGCCTCCTCTCAGCTGTGCCGGCTCCGTGCTGGCGGCAGCGTCCCCGGGTCTGTGCGCAGGCTGAATTGGCTCTGGGTCCCGCTGCTGTGTGACCTGGAAGCAGCAGAGCAGGACTAGAAGAGATCTGGGAAGGACCAGGAGGACGATGGAATGGGGAACACTGTCCAGTCCCCATATCATAGAAGAGATATTTAGAATCCACTGCCCAAGCCCTCCATGTTCTCAAAAGGTCCTGCACCCTGCCCTACCCCCAGGATTGGAAAGATGGCAGAAGTTGAGCCAGTGACTCCCTGTGGTGTCTGGCTCTGAGGTTAGCTTGTAGGTTAACCCCGACTGGACTCTGGAATTCACTGGGCTCCCTCTGGGTTGGGCAAGGACAACCAGGTCTCCACATGCCCCTGGCCTCTCCCTGATTTCAGTCACACTCACCTCTTTGGGTCTGGTGGCTCTGACCTCACTGAACGTTCTCCAGCTCAGCCTCCAGGGTACCAACGTGAGGTCTGAAAGGCAGTACCTGACCCTCCCTCCAACACTAATGGACCACCTAGGGACCTCTGAAGAAGGGTGCTACCAGTGCATGGTGGTGAAGGCCTGTCATCCCTACCACCGGGAAGTCTGAGGCAGGTTCAAAGCCTGTGTGGGCTACAGAGTGAATTCAAGGGTAGCCTGGGCAACTTAATGAGACCTTTTCTCCAAACAAAAGTTAAAAACAGGATTAAGGATAATTCAGTAGAAGAGCACTTGCTAGACTCTAGAGTCAATCCCAGCTCTGTAAAACAAAACCAAAACAGAACAAAACAAAACCACCACCAAGGACAAACCCAAGAACCCTCCATAAGGAGCACCAGAGCTGCTTTCACAGCCGTCAGTAACCCTGGCCAGGTTGGTTTATGGTGTGTCAGACATAGGGGGATACTAAACTGAGAGGACAGGCTGGAGCTGGCCTTGGGGGTGTACTAGGGAAGGGGAGGAGCTGGCGACACCTGGGAGGGATTGAGGTAAGTAAGATGGCATGGCAGGCAGTGACCAGCAGACCCAGGCCTGGAGGCCGGGGAGAGTGACTTGGGTAGAAGGATGCAGAAGTGGCTGGGAAGTGTGGTGAAGGGTAAGCCGGGCCTCACTGAGCAGACTCTTCCAGCCAAGACCTGCATGGCAAATGGAGTTTGTATTCCATAAAATATGAAATCACAGCAGTCAGTGGCATGTCCATTTTACAGTTGGGAAAATGCTTCTCAAACTGGGAACATGAGCCTGAGAGGAGGCTATCCTACTGTCTAAGCCCCAGTTGCTGGTAATGGAAGTATGGAGGGGTTTTGGGTTTCTATGTGCCAACTTTCTCCACCTTCCTTTTTTTCTTTTCTTTCTATTTTTTTTTTTAAAGACAAGGTCTCATGTACCTTATACAGATAGCCAACTTTCTATGCAGCCAAGGATGACCTTAAACTTCTGATATTCCATTCTTTACCTCCTGAGTGCCAGGGTTACAGGTATGCACCACCACCACCACGTCCACTTTATTCAGCACAGTACCCAGGGTGCCATGCATGCTGGACAAGCACACTACCAACTGAGCTGCAACCCTACCCTTGACTATGCTTTTCTAGATAGAGTTAGAGGTCCTAAGAAGTGCCAGGCTTGGCCCCATTCTCTTCCTTCCTAACATGAGATCCTTCCCTTGTTCCCAGGCCAGGAGTTGGCTAAGAACACAGTCTGCTGTGCCCTCCAGGCCTCTTGCTTCATGAGGCCAGGGCTGGGCCCAGGATTCTGTGCTATCAGCAATGATCTTGGCTGGGTCTGGATCTGCTCTGCTCAGCCCCAGGCAATTGGGACCCTGCAGTCTCTTTTCAAGCTCACCCCAAAGGCACACACTCCCCACTCCCTCCACTGTGCAAACCCCAGGCCCTTCCTCTTCAGGTTCCCCTTCTTGCAGAAAAGTGAAAACACATGGTTTCCTGGGCAACCACATCCCTCCTCCCTGCTTGCCCCGAGACCTCCCAGCAACTGACTCTGTGTGGTTCAGAAGAATATTTCAAATACCAGCCTCCCCAGGCATGATCCAGCAAAAGCTCATCCCTCTCAAACCCTTCTCTCCGAGGGTCCCTAGCCCTGTTCCTCTCAAACCTATAGGTGGGATCTTCGAAAATGATCCATACCATTACCTTGGTTACCACATCAGTCCATTCTGCTGAGCACCTCTCACAGAGAAGGCCATTGTTATGTGACCTTAGGGGGGCTGTTTAGTTGGGGAGGTTAAAGCCCAGAGAGAGAAGGAGCTCATCTTAAGGCACACAGCAAAACTGATTTGACAAGGCACTGAAAGGGAGGACAGAAGACCTGACTGAGTACTTCCTGTCTGACAGACATAGGGTTGACATTTTTGAAGACTAACCCTATAAGAGTAAATTTTTGTTTTTGTTGAGACAGGGTTTTTTGTTTTGTTTTTGTTTTTTGTTTTTTTTTTTTTTTGGTTTTTCGAGACAGGGTTTCTCTGAATATCTCTGGCTGTCCTGGACTCGCTTTGTAGACCAGGCTGGCCTCGAACTCACAAAGATCCGCCTGCCTCTGCCTCCCAAGTGCTGGGATTAAAGGCGTGCGCCACCACCGCCCGGCTTTTGTTTTTGTTTTTTAAATGTAGACAGTGTTCTGCCTGCATGTATGCCTGAAGACCAGAAGAGGGGACCATATCTGATTATAGATGGTGTGAGCCACCATGTGGTTCCTGGGAATTGAACTCAGAACCTTTGGAAGAGCAGTCAGTGGTCTTAACCTCTGAGTCATCTCTCCAGCCGCCGCCCCTCCCCCCCCAACACAGGGCTTTTCTGTGTAGCTCTGGCTGTCCTGGAACTAGCTCTGTAGACCAGTCTGGCCTTGAACTCACAGAGACCCTCCTGCCTCTGCCTCCAAGTGCTGAGATTAAAGGTGTGTGCCATCACCTGACCAGTAGTTTTTTAAAAAGTGCATATGGGTATTTTGTCTGCATGTATGTATGTGTACCACATGCATGTGTGGTACCAGTAGAGGCAAGAAGAGAGTGTCAGATTCCGTGGAACTGGAGTTATAGATGTTTACAAGTTGTCATGTGAGTGCTGGGAATCACACCTGAGTCTTCTTCAAGAGCAGCCTGTTAACCACTAAACCATCACCCTAGTCCTCTTTGTTGTTTGTTTGTTTTTATTTTTTTAAGACAAGGTTTCCCTGTGTAACAGCCCTGGTTGTCCTGGAACTTGATTTGTAGACCAGGCTGACCTCACAGACATCTGTCTGCCCCTGCACTTGCCCCTGCCAAGTGCTAGGATTAAAGGCATGTACCCACCACTGCCTGGCCCATAAGGCCAATTCTTATTCCCATGTTATAATTAAGAAACTAGAACTCAAAGAGTTGAAGTACTTTACCTTAGGTCACCAGCAAGTAAGTGAAATGGTCAAGGACTATCTCCTCACTAAAGCCATTATCTTCCTTCCAGAGCCTACTGATCTTCACATTAGACAGGACAGAAAAGTCATGGGTGCTAAGGATGCCCGATGGTGTTGTGCTGTCCTTGCTGGGAGAGTTTGATTAATGGTGTCTGGGGTCTCCAGATGAGGGCCTCTTTCCTGTTCACTCTTATCCCAGATTCCCCTGTCAGTATCCCAGGACAGCTTTAAGTTGGTGAGCACAGACAGGAGCCATTTGTGTTCTTCATGCTACCTTTCTGGACCTCAGTTTCCCTCCTGGTTTTGTTTGTTTGTTTTGGAGACAGGGTTATACTAGGCTGGTCTTCAACTCATGATGCTCCTGTCTCAGCATCCCAAGTGCTGGGACTAAAAGGTGTGAGCTACCATGCCCAGTTTAGGTGTTTTGGATGGAAGACACCAAACACACATGTGCATTTGTAAAAATGTGCTATCACAGTTAGCACTTAGGAGTATATGGGTCATTTGTGTGACCTGTGTCATTAGGTGTGTGGGGGCACAGGTGAGTGCTTGGGCATAATTTTATATGTGTAGGTTGAGTGTGAGTGACTGCATGTACAAATGAGTGTGATCAAAGTTGAGGGTGGTGTGAAATAAGTTCATTATATCTGTTGGGGGGGTCATTGTGACTGTCTATCTGTGTTGGGGCAGGTGTATGTGAGAGCTTGGGTATACTTTGGGCTGTTTGGTAGTATGTTGTCTGTAATCACATGTGTGTTTGTGTGGACACATATGTGATTTTTGTCTGTTGCTCTTCCTGGTCTGTTCAGGTATTGGTTGGGCACAACCTTTCTCCTCAAGTTCCCAATAAGGATGGCAATGAGGGACAGAAGAGGGAACCCTAGAGGCACCCATAATGGCAGCAGGAGGCTGAAGTACTCTTCCCTAAAATGAGTTTAGGAGACCTCCTATTGGTGCTCTCTCTCTCTCTCTGTTGGAGAGCTTGGGAGAATGTAGGGGATATGTTTTCCACCCCAATCAGCTCTCTTTGGGGAAGAAGAAAATCCACAAAGAGAGAGAGAACACTCCCCAAAAGGCAAATTTTTATTGAAACATTTTATGATCCACACACTGCTAGAAGATTTTTTAATTTGTAGCAGCTTTTTCTCATGGTGTCTGTTCTCTGAGCTCGAGGCAGCTTAGTGCAGATGCTGTGTCATGCCGGGCTTTCCCTCCCATTCTCAGGGTCCGCTTTGCCTAGCTTTGTTCTAGGTGGATGGGCAAGGACCGTTGGAGAGTAGGAGTATTGAGGGATAAGCAAGGAAGGCTGGGTGACAGTCAGGTCAGGCAAGGCCATATGGTTCCTTCTCAGGAAGCCAGAGCTTTTTCTCTTGGCCTTTGAGAAATGGCAACTCTAGCTCCATCTGAGGGGTAGTAGGAAGGGAGGGAGCTTTGTCCTCAGGCTTCTGAGGTTGCCTCTGTCTGAGTTGGAAACTGAGGCCCAGAATGGTACAAAAGCATAGGAAAGCACCTGGCTAGCAGATGGGGCCTAGGACCCCTAACATGCCACCTCTTCATTTGACAAGCTGGAGTAGTCCTTCTGGGCTTCTCTGACCAGGAAAGCTCAGAGATTGCATAGATGAGGAGTGTGGTGTGGGATAGGTGAGGTGACAGGTAAGCTCATTTGGTATGCACTGGCCAGCGAGGTCAGGGAGGACTTCCTGGACAGGGTAGCATTTCAGTGGTGAGGGGGGCAGGCTTGCAGGGATGCCCTTCAGTTGGTACACACAGGTATGGTCAAGTCAGGGGTAAAAACATGTTAGCACTTACATACTTGAGTAAAAATCTTCCAATCTGAGGACATACCAGGGCCTTCAATGTAACTGTGAGTGAACATTATGATTTCACGACATAGAACTGGATATCCCTAAGACTGAGGTGGTATCCCTTGCTTTGTGGCCTAGGATGGAAGCAGTGGCTAGCAGCTAGACTCCATTCTGGGCCAACAGGCCTGCTGCTCGACACGTCCCTTCTATTCCGCAAGGACTTCCTGGGAATGATCAGGGCCTCTCTGCAGTTCCTGTTCCCAGCGGCTCACAGTCGCCAGGCCCAGGGAGACAAAACGTGCATGAGTGTGGTGGGGCAGGGAACAATATGGGTAGGGTGGAGGAGGGCCACAGGAAGCAGGGGCAGGGACAGCCAGGAGCAGAGCCGGCCTGGGGGTTGGGGGTCACTCCAGGACTTGTGACTTGTTAAGGTAAGATGACCACAAAGAAAAACAGACCAATGAGGCGCCAAAATGGCCCATCAGGCTGGATGTCCAGGACAGGATCAGACATTACTACTGGAATCCTCATGTCCTCCTGTAGCAAGAACCTTAAGCAGCACCGAACCCAACTCACCATGGTCACTGACATTGTTATCATAGGTATAATGACCCCCACCTCACAGAAAAAGAAACAGACATTCAGAGAGGTGATATGACATAGCCAAGGTTATTTCGGGAGATGACTGAGCCAGGATATGCCACGAGTCATTCTGACCACAGAGCTTTGTGTCACTTCTGGCTTTCTGCCTGGCAGCAATATCCCTAGCAATTGTGTATACCGGTGTTCAAGCCCAAGGCCTCTTAGTGGGCCTTAGATCGTTGTCCACAAAGCCAGAATTCCCGCCCCTCATCATTCCTATTCAAAAGATTCCCAGCAAGCATGCCTGAAATCCCAGAATTTGGGAGGAAGAAACAAGAGGCCTGAGCTTCAGGGTCACCTTTGATTACATAGAGAATGAAGGCTAGCTTGGGCTACAGAAGACCCTGTCTCAAAAACAAATAGACAGACAGACCAACCAAAACAAAAGACTTCTAACAAATAAGGCCATTTTGTCACTAAAACATAGAGTTGAAGAACATGCTTGAAGACCGGAGATGGTGCAAATTTGCATAATATAGAAAAGGCCTGAGGTTCAACCTCAGGGACTAGAGAAAAAAAATTTTGAAATTTGGAGGAGGGGAAGGCCCTGACTCACAAATGTAAACAGAAAACTGTCAATCAAATTAATAAGCAAGCCGGGCGTGGTGGCGCATGCCTTTAATCCCAGCACTTGGGAGGCAGAGGCAGGCGGATCTCTATGAGTTCGAGGCCAGCCTGGTCTACAAAGCAAGTCCAGGACAGCCAGGGCTGTTACACAGAGAAACCCTGTCTCGAAAGACCAAAAAAAAAAAAAAGTTAATAAGCAGAGTCAAAATCCCATTTGAGCTGGGCATGGTGGCGCACGCCTTTAATCCCAGCACTCAGGAGGCAGAGGCAGGTGGATCTTTGTGAGTTCGAGGTCAGCCTGGTCTACAAAGAGGGTCCAGGACAGCCAGGGAGGGATACATACAGAGAAACCCTGTCCCAAAAAACAAAACAAAACAAAAAAATCCCATTTTATACAAGAATGATGGGCTTAACACGCTTCATTCTGAGTGGGTGAAGGAGGCGGGAAGGCATGCATGCCTTCTGAGTATATGTGGGGTGAGTTGTGGCTGAGAGGCTTCTGGGCTGGTGTTTCTGCCACCCTGAACCAATCATTTGACTTCACTGAGCCTCTGATTCTTTAGTGGTAAATGGAGATGTAATAGCTTGCTTAAACAAGGTAGGAGAGTAAAGGACTTTAAAGCTTTGAAGAGCCTGGGCCAGGAGTGGAATCACACTCCTGCGAAGCTGCCCAATTTCAGGAAGCCCTTTATTGACTGGAAATGTGTTCTTTAAAAACAAGCAAACAGCCCAACAATTATGTGTTTTATTTGTATATAGCAAATGAAGGCAGTGTGTGTGTGTGTGTGTGTGTGTGTGTGTGTGTGTGTGTGTGTGTGTG
>CAJQZJ010000335.1:577984-593351 GCA_907164525.1 Lophiomys imhausi | reverse complement strand
ACCTAGTCCCACAAGTTGTCCTCTGACTCCACACAAGCACTGTGACAGGCATGCCCCTCCAAAATAAATAAAGTGTAAATCTTTTAATGTTGGCTGTGACCTAGAAGGATGTGGTGCTGCGAGTCACACTGGGCTAACGGCAAGGAGGTTGTTTGTTCCATAGCCCCTACTGCAGTGGCTTTCACTGAGCTCTCTCCAGGCCCTGCTGGAAGTATTTTACTGCATTCACTTAATGGGGTGTGGTCTGGAACATTCTGGAGGGAAGAGTATCCTCGATTGTGGAGATGACGCTGGTGATAATGATGTCTTGCAAAACCATGAAGTTCAGGTCCCTGAGTCTTTGAGAGCAAACAGGGCTTTGCAGGCTATGACACCACTCTGTCCTTGGCCTTTTCATTGAACAGGCAGCCAGCTAACTGTACTAAGTGTCCAGGGGCCCCAAGCCAGGGCAGCCTCTGGATTCCCACTGCCAGGGAGCTGGGTGCAGCCTCTGGGCTTATCACCTCCCGGCTCCACAACAGGCAGACTGTCTCCGCTGCTGCTGAGAGAAGCTGATAAAGAGGACAGACCCTTGTGTTTACTGTGGCCTGGTCTGTGGAGAGGGAGGCCTCCCAGAGGCAGCCCTGTGTCCTCTGGGAACAGGCTGTCTGTTTGCCAAGATACCATCACATTCCTGTAGCCAGAGGCCACCCCAGGATGGGTGGGGGTGGGTTGGATAGAAGAGAAGGAAAAAGGACAGCTGCAGCCTCTCTGTTCCCACCCCCCAAGCCAGTTCTGAGGAGGTACACTGGGGGGATTCTCAGTTCTCAGCCTGTTAAGTGCACTTCAAAGCCTTTCAAAGGGTGTGCACAGCCAACATTGGGCTCATCATGTCCACTGGTGGTTGTGTCCAGCCCATTGCCCCCACTGGCTGCATGCTGCTGAGGCTACTGATGAATATTGCCCAAAACGAAGTCATAAAGATACTTAAAACATCACAGAGGTGTTTTTGGATTTTTCTTTTTTCTTTCTTTTTTTTTTTTTTTGTAATTCTGTGTTTCTTGACCATGAACTTTATAGATGACAGTATCACGTCACAATGTCAAAAGGCTGGACATCCCTGCACAACTTCCAAAACATTTGTTCAGAATTAATGTCTATTGCTGGACGTGGTGGCACTTGCCTTTAATCCCAGCACTCGGGAGGCAGAGGAAGGTGGATCTCTGTGAGTTCAAGGCTAACCTGGTCTACAGAGTGAGTCCAGGACAGCCAAAGATACACAGAGAAACCCTGTCTTGAAAAAACAAAATATGGGGCTGGAGAGATGGCCCAGCGGTTAAGAGCACTGCCTAATGCTCTTCCAAAGGTCCTGAGTTCAATTCCCAGCAACCACATGGTGGCTCACAACCATCCACAATGTGATCTGGTGCCCTCTTCTGGAAGGCAGGTGTACATGCAGATAGAGCACACATATGCATAAAATAAATGAAATAAATCTTAAAAAAAAAAAAAAGAAAAACCAAAATAAATAAATAAATATTAATGTCTATCCTCCAAACAGCTTTTCATTTAGATAGTCAGGGAATCATACAAGGTTTTGCAGAAGGGAGATGCCTGGCAAGAGTGGGATAACATAGGGGCCAGATGATCCTCCACCGGCCAGGTCAGTTGACATTCACGGTCAACCCTAAAAGGGTATTTGCAGGGTGGCAAGTATTGCCAAAAGCACTATGGGGCAGGCTAGGGAGATGGGTCAGTGGGTAAAGTGCTTGCTGTCCAAGTGTGAGGACTGTGTTCAATCCCCAGTACCCATGTTGAAAGCTGACATGGCAGTGTGCATGTGCAAATCCAGAGTTGAGAGGTGGAGAAAAGAGGGTCCCTGGGATCACAACCATCAAGTCTAACTGAAACAGTAAGCTTCTGGGTCAGTGAGAGACATTGCCTCAAAAGACAAAGTGGCTACACCAAGTTGAGGGATTAGAAGTTAGACAGATTCCCTGAGAGGCAGAGAGAGTAGACAATAAAGATGGTGAACTTCCAACTGGCTTCTTCCTCACCCTACTGACCTGAGACAAAACCCTACCAGCTTAAAACAAAGATTAGCAGGTTTTTTCTCTCTCCAATAGGGTCCCCTGGGCTACCTACGGATCAGTTAAACAAGTTCAAGGCTAAATCAGCCTTCCTGTCTTTGTTCAGACTGACTAACCTTAAATTAGAGGAAGAAGAGTCCTCGAAACCTCCTGAGCTTCAGCTTCCAGAGTCCAGATCTTAGCAAGGTCAGGGGGTGCTTGCAGCTTCAGTGATGGCCAGCTTCAAGGAGAACTGGCTTTGGAGCCAGGCCTGTGTTCTGTTGCTTGGACCAATGCTAGGGAACCCTGCATCGGAGTCTGAACTCACTGAGCCTCAGTTTCCTCACACGGGGGTGTTATACATCGCTGTTATACACCGTTATCCTCCCAGCTAAGCTGCCAGGGACTTCAGGAGTTTGGCTGGGATTGCTCACGGAAGATCACAACAGCTGGACTGCTGATGTTTCCTCACAAGGAGGGGGCAGGTCCCTCACCTGAGTGTCTAGCCACCTCCTCTCAAACAGTTGAATCCAATTCTGTCCTAATTGCTTGTAGCCTTAGGGATTCAGGGTGGGGTCTAGTGTTTATAGCCAGGGAAAGACCCGGAAGCAGCTCATCTATCTATACTGCCTTGGGGGAAGCCATCAGCCCTGCTGAGAGCTACCATTCCAATGTGGCTGTTTTAAGGTCACCTAAGCTCCTGCCCACTTCTCTGTAAGTGAGCCTAATAAACTCACGGGTTTCCCAAGGTGAAATCTAGTAGAATGGAACTTTGGTTTGGGACTGGCACCTTAGGAGGAGTTATGGGTAGACATTGACTGGTTGTACCCCTAGCTCAGGATAAAGAAATCTCAGCAGCATAAGGTTGGAGGGAGTGTGGGTCTATTTGGTAAGGAGCAAGCAGTTGTCTTGGTAGAGGGGGTAAAGAGGTGCCTTCTTAGCCGGGCGGTGGTGGCGCACGCCTTTAATCCCAGCACTTGGGAGGCAGAGGCAGGCGGATCTTTGTGAGTTCGAGGCCAGCCTGGTCTACAATGTGAGTCCAGGACAGCCAGGGCTACACAGAGAAACCCTGTCTCGAAAAACCAAAAAAAAAAAAAAAAAAAAGAGGTACCTTCTTTAAGTGGAAACTTCAGAAAGGCATCTGTTAAGAGAGACCCCAACCTCTCTTTTCCTTCACCCTTCCAGAGGCTGCCTCTGTATCTCCTCCCTTTAATAAACCTCCCATGTGAGATCTGTTAAAAAAAATAAATAAGAGGGCTGGAGAGATGGCTCAGCGGTTAAGAGCACTGGCTGCTCTTCCAGAGGTCATGAGTTCAATTCCCAGCAACCACATGGTGGCTCACAACCATCCATAATGAAATCTGGTGCCCTCTTCTGGCCTGCAGATATACCTGCAGACAGAACACTGTATACATAATAAATAAATCTAAAAAATAAAAAAAAAATCAAAAAATAAATAAATAAGAGAAAGAAAGAAGAAAGAGACTCCATCACTCAGTGATGGAGCCCAGAGGGGCGGTGACTTCAACAGAGGTGGTAAGAGTGAGAAATTCAGACTACCGCTTTTGAGTTGGGTAGATCAAAATCCAGCCCCTATCCCATCCCCTTTAAATGTACTGGCTGATGAACCTGGGGACTTTCACAAGCCAGCTGTTTGTTCTACCATTGAGCTCCATCCAGCTTTCTTTCTACTTGTTATTTGGGGACAGCATCTTACATATTAGTTGCTTTTCTTGTTGCTGAGACTAAATATCTGACAAAGGCAACATCAGGGGGGAAAAAGGGTTCATTTTGGCTCAGCCTGAGGGTACAGTCCATCATGGCAGGGAAGGCCTGGCAGCAGAGGTGGTCACATGGCATCCACAGTCAGGAAGCAGAGAGATGAATGCTGGCGCTCAGCTACTTCTCACTTATTGAGCTCAGGGAAGCCAGCGCATGGAATGATTCAGCTCACGGTTAGTACGAGACTTTATACCTCAATGAACCCAAGCGAGAAACTCCCTCGCAGTCATACCCAGAAGTTTGATTCCTACATGATTCTAGAGCAGTAGTTTTCAACTTGTGGGGTTTGAATATCAGATATCCTGCATATCAGATAATTGCATTACGATTCAGAACAGCAGCAAATTTACTGTTATGAAGTAGCAACAAAAATAACTTTATGGTTGGGGGGGTCACCACAACATGAGGAACTGTGTTAAAGGGTCGCAGCATTTGGAAGGTTGGGAACCAGTGCTCTAGATTCTGTCATATTGACAACTAATATGAACTAGCCTCACTAAATTGTCCACACTGGCTTTGAACTTGCCATCCTCCTGCCTCAGCCTCTTGAGCAGCGGGAATGGCAGCCCTATGCTGCCAGGCTCAGCTCAGTGTCCAGCACTTGCTCTCTGCGTACCCTTGGGGAGCAGCTTACTGCCTCTGAGTTTATGAAATGAGATCTCTAAAGGAAGCTTCTCCACAGACATTTGGAGAACTGTAGAGAGAAGTTGGCTGGGAGGTCCTGGCAAGGCACATGGTATATGCCCATCAACATTGTTCACAAGGACCTGGGGTGAAGAGGAGATGGGAGTATTTGGTTGGTTGAATGAAGGCCCGAAGACATCGAACCTGGGAATATGTTAGGTACACAATAAGGAAGAATAAAGGTTCCGGTGGACCTGGGTCACTAATTAGCTGACTCCGTCACAGAGAGGTGGTCCTGGGTCATAGAAAGGCCTGTAATCACAAGATCCCTCCTAGGTGGAGACAGAGACAGAAGAAACAGGATGAGTAGTGGTGGATGACTCCACCAGCCACTGTGGCTGTGACATGAAGGAGGAACCATAGCAAGCAAGCCAGGCCACTGTTAGAGGTTGGACAGGCCAAGTGGGTGAATTCTTTCTTCCCTTGAGCTTCCGCAAAGGCACAAAGTAGGGATGCTGAGATAGTTCAGCAGGTGAGGGCACTTGCAGCCAATGACCTCAATGACAAGCCTGATGACCATACTTAATTCCCCAGCCGCATATGTTGAAAGGAGAGAACTGGCCCGCTGTCTTTTGACCTCCACATGCATGTTATGTTATAGATACCCCTTCTCCCAATGAGTGGATAATATGCAATTTTATTTATTTGTTAATTAATGAATTTATTTATTTTTGGTTTTTTGAGACAGGGTTTCTCTGTACAACCACTCTGGCTTTTCTGGACTTGCTTTGTAGACCAGGCTGGCCTCCATTTCACAGAGATCCTCCTGCCTCTGCCTCCTGAGTGCTGGGATTAAGGGCGTGTGCCACCATATCCAGCATACAATGCAGTTTTAAAGAGAAGGCAGGGCCGGGCGGTGGTGGCACACGCCTTTAATCCCAGCACTTGGGAGGCAGAGGCAGGCGGATCTTTGGGAGTTTGAGGCCAGCCTGGTCTACAAAGCGAGTCCAGGACAGCCAGAGCTGTTAAACAGAGAAACCCTGTCTCGAAAAACCAAAAAAAAAAGAGAAGGCAGGAAGCTCTGCCAACACTTAGATTTTAGCCCAATGATACCCATCCACATTTCAGCCTTTGAGAAATGTAAGAGAATGGATTGGGATTGCTTTATGACACTGTCTGCGTAAGCTGGGCGTGGTGGTACCCTGTGTAATTTTTCACCACAGTGAAAGGAAAGGAACTGGGGGATGTTGAGCCTTAAACACTAGCAGGCTGGGGGCTGGAGAGATGGCTCAGAGGTTAAGAGCACTGGCTGTTCTTCCAAAGGTCCTGAGTTCAATTCCCAGCAACCACATGGTGGCTCACAACCATCTACATTGAGATCTGGTGCCCTCTTCTGGAGTGAATGTGTACATGCCGGCAGAACACTGTATACACAATAAATAAATAATCTTAAAAAAAAAAAACAAAAAAACACCAGCAGGCTGGCGACAGGCAGAGGTAGGCAGGGCAGCTGGAAGGATCAAAAGGGCCTCCATGCCCTGAGACTCCAAGGGAGGGCTATCAGAAGCAGAGATAAAGAAATGGACAGATTTCTCCAGTCTGTAGGGTCCATGCCCTTGGCAATGGCTGAGCAACTCACCAGCAAGAGCTTGGGTCTCCTCCTCTGCCTTTCAGTCTAGGATGTGATTTATGTGTAACCTGTTTTGGCCAAACATTTGTAGGCTTGGCGAGTGCCTTGGGAGATGTTCTACACACCTGCACAGTGCCAGCTGTTTTTACCACCTGGTCTAGCCCAGGACTAAGCCTGGAGGGACAGACAGCTTTTAACATGGCCCCAGTGACTCTTCTTCCCACAGCTCCTAGTATTAGTGTTCCCAGTACAGTCTTCCATTGAGTATGGGCTTTGCACATGGTTCCTGGCAAAGTGTGCTGCCCTGGCCACTGTTGGCTGGTACTTTAGGCACCAAAAGGGCTACAGAACTCTCACTCTCCCTCCCCCTCCCCATCTCCCTCTCCAGCTTCCCCCCCCCTTTCCTTGCCAGCTTATCCTGGGGGAGTCTGGCTTCTGTGTTGTAAGCTGCCCCTGTGATGAGGAAAATGCCTCCAGCTGAAGCCTGGAAGGGCCCAAGACCCATCAAAAGCCATCTGAAGGAGCTGGGTGTGGTGGCACACACGTAGCTCTAGCAGTCGGGAGACTGGGCAGGAGCACCAGGGACTTGAGGCTAGCCTGGGATGCATAGTGAGATTCTGTCTCCAGGAAGAAGAAAGGAGAGGGAGGAAGAGGAGAAGAAAAGAAGAGGAAGAAGAACAGGAGGAGAGGGGATGTAGAGGAGGAGACCAGCCAACCAATCAACCAAACTTAGTCCAATACTGAAGCCATGTGAGATCACTGTCCTCTGAGGTTTTTTTGTTTTGTTTGTTTTGTTTTTTTAAGACAGTCTCATGTAGCTGTTCACAAAGTCATTATGTAGCTGAAGATGACGTTAAACTTCTGATCGTCTTGTCTCTACATCACTAGGATTACAGACATGTGCCTCTATGCCTGGTCTTTGTGCATGGCAGGCTAGTGGTCTACCAACTGAGCCAAATTCCCACTTCCTGGACCTTGGAAAATCTGAAGATCTCCATTTGGTTTTTAGTTGCGTAATTTGTTATGAAGCAACAGCAGATGATTGATACACCTCCAGGCTGGTCTTTACGGTGACGACTGACATGCGGCCTGGTTGTTTCCTTTCACCTAGTGGTGGTCAGATGCTCTTCAGGAGTGGAATAAGCCACTCCCAGGTCAGAGCAGTAAAACAGTAGCTGACCCTACAATGTCAAATAATCTAGGGCATCCAGTTAAGCCATTGAGTTTGAAGTGGGGTTTACCCATCCACAGCTAACCCATATTAGCCAGAAGACCTAATAGCAGCTGAGACAGGAAGTGGGTGGGACAGGCTGAGACCATAGATCTTGCTGACAGCTGATTCGGGCAATATAAAGTTTGCTTTGCTGACACAGAAGCAGGGGTTTGAATGGTGGAACCTGCTGGGAACAGCTTGTATATAAAGACACTTCCAGCAGAACAAGCTGTATGACTCAGAAGTATAGTTGACTTCGGGGCTCTGCTGTCATGGGATAGATGAGCAGGGATGGAGGCCTGGCGATGGGTAGAGTGGAGGTGTGGAAGAGGCAGTTGGGGTGGGATGCACGGAAGCAGTTCCAGCAGGCTAGGACAGGGCAGGAGGCAAATCGAAGTGGCCACCAGGTCAGGAGTCTAGGGGACTGTGTGCCAAGTGGTGCTGTTGGCAGAGAGGAGAAAGCGGGGAGGGGGTCCGAGTTTGTGCTGTTTGAAATTTTGGAAGAAATCTGCTAAGAGGAGCCCCAGGAGACTTGATTAAAGGAACCGGGAGGTGGGGGGTGCGGGGTGGGAGGGGAGCTTCACCCAGCTAGCAGATAGGGCAGAAAACAGCTCAACCAGAAGGCCCAGATGAGAAGCTGGAAGCAGGTGTGGACCTGAGAGCTGCATCCTGGTGTAGAAGTAGCCCAGGCTGGCACTAGTCCAAGCTGTTATATCCTCTTGGTGAGAAGAGGAAAGGAAGGAAGCTCAACTAGAGAGAGTAGAGTCAGGAGAGGGTTGCCACAGGGAACTGAGTCTCTGGCCCACTGGGAGAAGATGCAGAGAGTCCTCAGCATCCAGCCAGGAGGATATGGGAACAGACACCCTGACCCAAGACTCAATCTGTGAGCATGCACTGATGGCTCCAGGTGGCTGAGGCTAGCCTGAAGTCCAAAAGTAAGAGCACAGCTGTACACAGGCCTGCAATACCAGCTGGCATGGTGGGCTTTTGGCACTTGGGTTGCCTACCCTGAAGTCCATGAAGAGGCCACCTGGGATGTCGGCACCCCACTCTCTTTTCTGGACACACCAGACATTTGTTTCCTATGCCCATTAGAGTCATCACCACCCAAGTCATGTGACAACCTGGCTGAACATCACTGCTGTCCACCCTCAGATGTGGCTCAGGAAGTCTTAGCATCCGAGATTCATTTCTTGTAAGATGGGCTCCTTAGGGACTGGGAAGATGGCTCATTTGGTAAAGGGATTGCTACACCAGTGTGAGAATCTAAGTTTGATCCCCACTGGTGGGTGCTGTGGCGAAAGTTAGTAATCACACACCTGGGGAGGCGGGGACAGGGAGATCCTTGGGGCTGCTCGGTCAGGTCAGACAGTCATGCCTAATTATCAAACCCCAGTCCATGAGAGATCTTGTCTCAAAATACAAAGTGGAGCTGGGCATGGTGGCACACACCTTTAATCCCAGCATTTGGGAGGCAGAGGCAGGTGGATCTCTGTGAGTTCAAGGCCAGCCTGGTCTACAGAGTGAGCCTAGGACAGCCAGTGTCACACAGAGAAACCCTGTCTGGAAAAAACAAAAACCAAGAACCAAAACAAAACAAAAACCCCAAACAAACAAACCAAAAAACCAAAACAAACAACCAAAAACCAAGGTGGAGGCATCTTATCTGAGGTATGACACCTGAGGCCTTCACATGCATGTGCGTACCAGTGTGCATGTACACGCGCACACACACATACACACACATATACAGAGCAGGGGGGGGGGAGGAGAGAGAAAGAGAGAATCAAATATGAGTAACCTAAGTTAGAGTGTGACTTTTTTCTTTTCTACACAGGTTTCTCTGTGTAGCCCTGGCTGTCCTAGAATTCACTTTGTAGACCAGGCTGGTCTCAAACTCAAAGATCCTTCTGCCTCTGCCTCCTGAGAGCTGAGAGGCAGCCGTAAAGGCCTGTGCTACCTGGGTTAGTGTATGACTTTTTAAATGAGGTCACACTCACACTTGGTATCCCGCTCTGTCAACACCCTTCTCTCCACTAGGGGGCAGCGAGGCAGCTGGTCCTGTCAAGATGAGCAGAGATAAGAATGAGAATTCAGAACTAAATCCCTTGGACCTGTCTGTGTGTCTGGCGCCATCATAAGCGCTTGGTTTGTGTCAGTGTAGGCATCCTTCCACAGATGAGGGCAAAGCTTGATATATTTACAGTCATCCAAGTAGGAGCGCTGAGCTGGGGCCTGGACACCTACCTTCATACCTTGGACTCTTGGGGAGGAGAGGGTATATCTGGCTATATACTTCAATGTCACAGTCCATCTTTGAGGGGAGTCAGGGAAGGATCTTGAGGCAGAAACAAAAGTAGAGGCCACAGAAGAATGCAGCTCACTGGCTTGCTCTCCATGGTTTGTTCAGCCTGCTTTCTTTTCTTTTTCTTTCTTTTCTTTTTTTTTTTGTTTTTTTTTTGTTTTGTTTTTTTTTTTGGTTTTTCGAGACAGGGTTTCTCTGAATATCTCTGGCTGTCCTGGACTCACTTTGTAGACCAGGCTGGCCTCGAACTCACAAAGATCCGCCTGCCTCTGCCTCCCAAGTGCTGGGATTAAAGGCGTGCGCCACCACCGCCTGGCTTTTGTTTTTGTTTTTTGAGACAGGCTTTCTCCATGTAACAGCTCTGGCTGTCCCGGACTTGCTTTGTAGACCAGGCTGGCGTCAAATTCACAGAGATCCACCTGCCTCTGCCTCCTGAGTGCTGGAATTAAAGGCGTGCGCCACCAAGGCCCCAGCTTCAGCCTGCTTTCTTATACCATCCAGGACTACCTGCTCAGTGGTAGTACTTCCCACATCAATCATTAATCAAAAAATGCCTCACACAGACTTGCCTACAGGCCAAGCTGCTGGGGGATCTTTCTCCAGCTTATGTCAAATGCTAAGCAGCATATTTGTCCTGCTGCCTGCAGCTCCCTGGCAATGAGGACAATGCTGTCCCTGCTGGGGGAACCTCTGTGAAGGCAGGTGGAACAGGACTGCCACTTTATCAGAACAGGCTCAAGTTCAGGTTTGCTATTTCATAACAGTGAGACTCTAGGCAAACTGGTTCATCCCTCTGAGCCTTGCTTTCTCACTAGACATGATAATGGTTGAATAAGTTAAAAACCCCAACTTCAACTCAAAATTCTCGTCCTGAGAGGCAGTCTTTCAAAAGATGGTTTCTTCCCTCCTGCTCCTCCTTCTCTTTCTCCTTCTTCTTCTTCTTTTTTAAAAATTTTTTATTTTTTGTTTTTTTTTTTTTGAGACAGGGTTTCTCTGTGTAACAGCCCTGGCTGTCCTGGAACTCATTCTGTAGACCTGGCTGGCCTCAAACTCACAGAGATCTGCTTGCCTCTGCCCAGACCCGGGCCCTCTTTCTCCTTCTTAACCCCTCCTCTGGGGAGTGAAAGAGGTTGGGAAAGAGTCCTCACAGGTATCTTCCAAAAAGCCAACCCTCTGACAGAAGAGTGCCGCCCTCCTGACTGCAGAGACTGATGTCCTATGGAAGCATGGACACATCTGCCACATTAGTGCTCAAGGGTCCAATGACTGAACGAATGAATGAAACAAAGAAGGAGCAGGAGGGGTGGGAAGATTGATGCTTCCGCCAGAGAGAAGAAAGTGGAGAGAGGGCTTTACTTCAGTGACAACTGTCCAGGGGGCAGACGGCCTCAGTCAGGACAGACAAACACTCCCCAAATCCCTGTGACTTTCAGCCACCATTTAACTTCTTTTTAAATTAATTATTATTATTACTATAGACAGGATTTCTCTGTGTAACAGCCCTGGCTACACTAGCACTCACTCTGTAGACCAGGCTGGCCTTGAACTCACAGAGATCCTCCTGCCTCTGCCTCCCGAGTCCCAGGATTAAAGGCTGTGTGGGTGTTGGAATTTGAGCCCAGGTCCGCTCTTATCCACTGGGTAATCTCTCCAGCCCCTTAATTATCATTCTAAAAAAACCTCTTTTTCTATTATTTCTATTTTCTCCTAAGATATTTGTTTTGTTTTTTGAGACAGGGCTTCACATTTAAAATTATTTTAGTTTGTGTGTGTGTGTGCGCATGCATGAAATAGCACACAGGAACACCTAACATGCCACAGTGGTTTGGCGACAAGCACCTCTCTTTACCTGCTGAGCCATCTTGCCAGCATTAGTATCATTGGTTTTGTTCATTTGTTGACACTGGGGCTGAACTCCTCCTGAGTAGTGGGATCACAGGCCTTCATCGCCGTGCTGGTTCTTGGAGGTCACCAGTGTGCTCCAAGTTTTAGTCATTCCCACACCCCCCCAGGAGGAAGCACCAAACTGCTCCTGCTACGGCAGCAGCAGTGAAAAGGGATGACAACAACTCACACTGCTTCTCCATGCCCTGCCTAGAAGTGCTTAGCTTCATTCTTCTTGTGCTTCATTGGCCCGAGTTTCCAGACCACGGCTGAGTTCAGAGGGTGTTTCCGAGTGGGAGGACTGGGGTGGCTGAAACTCACAGCTATGCTTGATTTATGTGGGTTTCTCAGCTTCAAATATTTTCATGGTTCCTGATGTTTCTGACATCAAGAAAAATAATAGAGACTGAAGGGATGGTTCAATTCATTTGCAGACCCAAGTTCAGTTCCCAGCACCCACGCTGGGTGGCTCACAACCTCCTGTAGCTGTAACTCCAAGGGAACAAACCAAACCCTGGCCTTAGGGCCTCCGCAGGCCACATCACTTCTCACAGTCACAAATCACATATATGTGGCCTTTGAATGTGAGAGTTTCTTTATTTTGACAGAGTCGGGGCTGGAGAGATGGCTCAGAGGTTAAGAACACTGGCTAGTGCTCTTCCAAAGGTCCTGAGTTCAATTCCCAGCAACTACATGGTGGTTCACAACCATCCACAATGTGATCTGATGCCCTCTTCTGGCTGCAGGTGACATGCAGATAGAACACTCATATACATAAAATAAATAAATAAATCTTAAAAAAAAAAAACAAGTTATTTTGACAGAGTCTCATTTAGCTTAAAGCAGGCCTCAAACTGTCTTTGTAATTCAGACGGGCCTTGAGCTCTTGATCCTCCTACATCTGCGTCTTAAGTGTTGGAACTATAGGCAGGTGCCATGGATGCTTAGAGCTGAAATTTTCCCGAGCAGATGAGAGAGAATATTGTAGCAGGAAGCTGGGATGGGAGACAGACTATGAACCATGGGGTTATTTTGAAGGAGGCTGTGAAGTCTAAGGTCAAAGCAGTAGCAGATTCGGTGTCTGTCCAGGGCTGCTTGACCAATTTGCAGATGGCCATATTTCCGCCATGTCAGCACAAGGCAGAAGGAAGAGAGCTCCCTGGACTTCAAAAGGTGACCCTGTACATTCCCCGTACAAAGTCCTCTGTCCTCTAATGCACTGTTGACCAAGTTTCAACATGAGTAAGGACACATGCATTCTGTCCATTGCAGTAATCCTAGTTAATTAAAATGGATTCAGTTGGATAGATTATAATTGAAAAACTCAAAATAACGGCAGTTAAGTGAGCTATTTCCTACTCATGCAAGGAAAGGAAGGAGATGAAGCAGCAACCCAAGCCTGGTAAGGTTATTCGGGAAATTCAGGACCTAGGGCCCCTCTCTTTCTGCTCTGCCATCTCTGGCATATGGTATCTATCTGCCTCATGTTCCGAAGTGCCTTCTAGGGATTCCATCACCACCACACTCTAGGCCACAGTCGGGGAAAGGCTGAAGGCAAAGAAAAGGGTGCTTCCCACTGAGTTAGCTTCCATCACACAATGTTCCTAGAAGTCTTACATAGTGCTCCTACTTCATCACATTGAACAGAAATAGTTATATAGCCAAGTACAAGGAGGGTAGGGATGATAATCAGTGGTTATGTTCAGGCCTGTGAAGTTTCTCCTCACAACTTAGAATCTGTTCATATAAAGATAAATTATCATTTTGTTATTTGAGAAAATATGTCTTTTTTGTTTTGTTTTGTTTGAGACAGAGCTTATCTGTGTAGCCCTGGCTGTCCTGGAACTCACTCTGTAGACCACTCTGGCCTCAAACTCAGAGATCCACCTGCCTCTGCCTCCTGAACACACTGGGACTAAAGGGGTGTGCCACCACTTCCCTGAATGAAAAGGTGTGTCTTAGTTACTCTCCTATTGCTATGAGAAGACACCATGACCAAATCATGACCTTTATAAAAGGAGGCATTTAGTTGGAGGTTTGCTTGGAGTTTTAGAGATTTAGTCCATGATCATCATGGCAGGGATCAGACAGGGATGGCACCAAAGCAGTAGGGAGAGCTTTACCACCTGATCTGTAGTCAGCAGGCAAAGAGAGAGAGAGAGAGAGAGAGAGAGAGAGAGAGAGAGAGAGAGAGAGACAGAGAGAGAGAGAGAGACAGAGAGAGAGAGAGAGACAGAGAGAGACAGTGGGCCTGGTTTTTGAGCATTTGAAACCACAAAGCCCACCCCCAGCAACACACTTCCTCCAACCAAGCCACACCTCCCAATCCTTCTCAAAGAGCTCCACTCCCTGGTGACTAAGCATTCTGATATATGAGCCTATGGAGGCCATTCTCATTCAAACCGCCACAGGGTGTACCGAAGCTGCCATAGCCACCAAGCAGGCTTGGCCAGAAGGCCATCACTGATGGACTGGAGTGATGAAGCAGGTACCTGGCTCACCCTGGAACTGATCTCCACAGTTCCAGCTTGTCACAACTCTACCCTTCCTTAATGCCTTACCAACAACTATAAGCCTTTAGCCAGCCGGGCAGTGGTGGCGCACGCCTTTAATCCCAGCACTTGGGAGGCAGAGGCAGGCAGATCTTTGCGAGTTCGAGGCCAGCCTGGTCTACAAAGTGAGTCCAGGACAGCCAGGGCTACACAGAGAAACCCTGTCTCGAAAAACCAAAAAAAAAAAAAGCCTTTAGCCATCACTGAGTCAATGCTAGGTTTTGCTTTCTTAAAAAAAAATATGTATTTGGAACTAGACAGATGGTTCTGTGGTTTAGAGCATTTGTTGCTCTTGTGGAGGGCTGGAGTTTGTTTCTCAGCACCCACAGAGTAGTTCACAAACACCTATAACTCCAGTCTTAGAAAATCCAATGCTCTCTTTTGACCTCTGTGGGTATCAGTGTATTATACGAGTGCAGTACCATGGGGAGAGAGTCAGTGTCCTATCTCCTGGAACTGGAGTTACAGATGGTTGTTATGCAATGTGTGGGTGCTGGGAACAAAACCTGGGTGCTCTGCAAGAGCAGCAAGTGCTCTTAACTACTGAGCCATCTCTCTTGCCCTTAGATTTTGTTTCCTGAGAAATAGGTAGGTCCTCTTCCTACATCTTTATGAAAAAGATCAAAAGATTTAGTGAGGAATTTACATTTCAAGAAAAACAGGGGAGATGGCTCAGTTGGCACAGTTCTTGATGTGAAAGCATAAGGTCCTGCGTTCTGTCCTCAGCATCCACGGAAAAACACAAAAAAACCCATGTGCAGAGGCCTAGCATCAGGGAGATGGAGACAGGAAGATCCCTGGAGTGCAATAGTCAGCCTAGCTGAAGTGGGGAGCTCCAGATTAGTGAGAACCCTGTCTGAAAAACTAAGGTGGACAGTGATACAGGAAGGCACTTTTTGTCATCCTCTGGCCTCCACACATGGATGTGTACATCTGCACACATATCTGTGTGTATGCACACACAGAGATTTATTTTATTTTATTTTGGAGACAGGGTTTCTCTGTGTACTCCTGGCTGTCCTGGACTCACTTTGTAGACCAAGCTAGCCTTGAACTCACAGAGATCTGCCTGGCTCTGCCTCCACAGTGTTGGGATTAAAGTTGTGTGTCACTACACCCAACCAGAGATTTTTTGTTTTTTTTTTTTTTGTTTTTTGAGACAAAGTTTCTCTGTGTAACAGCTCTGGCTGTCCTGGACTCACTTTGTAGACCAGGCTGGCCTTGAACTCACAGTGATCCGCCTGCCTCTGCCTCCCAAGTGCTGGGATTAAAGGTGTGTGCCACCACGCCCGGCTAGAGTTTTTTTTTTTTTTTTTTTTTTTTTTTTTT
>CAJQZJ010000335.1:550018-577884 GCA_907164525.1 Lophiomys imhausi | reverse complement strand
TTTTTTTTTAAGCAAGCCTATTTCCATGGAGAAGGGGAATATGTCCCCAGCTGTGTGATATGCAGTTGAGGTGTAATGGGAAATCTGTCTTCCCAGGCATGTAGAGCAGCGCCCCGGAGCTCACCACACAGACCTACCCTGAGCCTCTTGGATAGGTTTCTCCCAGGAAATCAGTGGCCTCAGCCTTGCTGGCTATGCCCAGCCTAGCCCACTTTCTGGGAGGAGGCCAACCAGGGTCATCCCACCCCACTTCCCCCTTATTTGGAAGGATCATGGCCTTCTTTGTACTCAGGGCTTAATTTGAACAAGTTCAAACCGCCTTGCAGAGTTCAAGATCATTATGACAGGCAAAAATGCAGTGAAATAGCACACCACTGCCAGTTAATTATGAAAAATCCCTTAATAGCCAACATTATAATAAATTACATACCCATTATGACAGGAACAATTGAACACTCTGTTTTTCTTGTCAAGCACTGGAGCCCTGAACAATACCATCTTGTTGGGGAGAATGACCTGGATGTACTTGGGAGCAAGTTGGCAGTTTCTGTGGGCTACCTTTGCTGACCACAGGGACTGTGGACATCTGAGGCTACTCTACTTTTGGGAGTGAGATGAGGCAGTGGACTGGCCAGGCCTAAGTATCAAACTGTGTCATACCCACCATCCTCCTCACTGCTGTGGCCACACGAATCTTCCCCACAAGGCCTCCCACCTACCTCTATGCTGGTCCTCACTCTTCTCACACGTATTCCCTGCTCAGAGAACCCCTCTAGGCAACCCCCCTGATTCATCCTTTCTGCAGCTCCAGACCTGTAGCCTATGAATCCCCTTCTGTTTTTACTTGCAGTCAAATACATAAAGTAAGGGAGAAGTTTATTTTTTATTTTTTTTTCTTTGCATGCATATTATGGAATTCCTTCCAGACTAAGATGTAAGATGGAGAACATAGGTCCTCCCTTAACTCAAAAATGTTACTATGAGCTGGCCATGGAGGCGCATTCCTGTCATCCCAACATTTGGACAGCAGAAGCAGAAAGAGCAAAGAAAGTTCAAGGTGAGCCTCGGCTACAAAGCAAGACCCTGTCTCAAAAAATGCAAGAAAAACAAAGAAACAAATAAATGGGTCACTGATCCTGAGAGTCTCCTGGGGTCCTGTGTGAGAGGCACAAGTTGTGGCCTGGCCAACCCAGGCAGGACAGACCCAGCAAGTCTGAGGTGGCTCTAGACTCCGAAGATTGGCTGTACCCAGGACTTCAGGTGTGTGTAGGAGATAACACCAAGCATGGAAGAAACTACTGACAGATACTCCCTCAAATTAGCTTTCCAGTTATGCAGAGTGTTCCCTGTCCCCTCTATTCCTGGGTCCAAGAAGGTTCTGGGATGACTGTGGCACCTAGGGTAGATCCAGGACCCTCTCTCCCTCCTTCCCTTCCTTCCTTCCAACTGGCTCTCAGATAGCCCAGGTTGGCCTTGAACTTCTGACTTTCCATCTCTTGAGTGCTGGGATTACAGGGGTGTGCCACCCAGTCTATTTGGTGATGCAGAATCGAACTCATAGCTTTATGGATGCTAAGTACCAATTGAGCTACATCCCCAGCCTGAGAGACTGTCTTTAAGAAAAAAAGAATACAAAAGTGGGGAAAGCTAGAGAGATGGCTCAGTGGTTAAGAGCAGTGGCAGCTCTTCCAGAGGACCTACGTTCAATTGTCGGCACCCACATGGTGGCTTACAGCTGTCTGTTACTCCAGTCTCAAGAGGATTTGACATCCTCTTCTGGCCTCTGAGGGAACCAGACAGGCATGTGGTACAGAGACATACATGCAGCCAAAACACCTATACATAAATGACCACATCAACGACCAGTATGGCATGTTAACCCTAAGGGTGCACTAGTAACATGAATACTTTGACAGTGACCAACATCTCTCTAGACTTAGGACCCCCTCAACAAGAGGGAAACCATGTCTGGTACTGGAAACCTAGCTAACTTCTCAGTGCTAGTGAAGTCATAGTTATTGGAGGAGAATCTACAACTACTAATTTACTAAGCCAGTGTAACCCCTAACAACAATCTATAAACATTTGTCTTACCCCACAGAAAACTGTAGTCTTTTACCCTTCGTCAAGGAAACTTCTTTTTTTTGCAACAGACGGAGACCATTATAGAAAACCACAGCCTATCAAAATGCAGGCTTGTGGAGCCCAGTCTCAACTGATACATCTACAAAACACTCCCACACTTAAGGCTCAGGGGACATTGCAGAAGAGGGGGTGGAAAGATGGTAAAAGCCAGAGGATCAGGGAGTTTTCTGTGAGATTGTGTTTCCTAGGAATATGTCAGAAGCTACACTCAACATAACTGGCCAGATGCAAGCTGAACAAATACAACACCAATGAACATGCCAAAATGGACATATACATATATGCACACAATAACAATTAGTGACAAAGGAGACCATGAATTTGAAGGAGATTGGGGGAAGCGTATATGGAAGGCTTTGGAGAGAAGAAGGGAAGAGAGAAATGTTGTAATTATAATCTCAAAAAAAATTTTTTTTTGAAAAGAAGAGAATATGGTGTTAAAAAGAGGCCTTCAGAAGGGCCTCAGGCAAGGGTTGCTAGCTCTGTGCTGCCTCTGGAAGCTGCTGAGAGGCCTTATGGTTTAAGAGCTTGCCCAGGTGAGAGGCCCCCACCTTAGCTCACTCCTTCCAGCTACAGCCAGGATTTGAAATGTCATGGGGTTGTTGGTTTGAATGAGAAATGTCCCCCCCACAGCCTCTGGCATTTGAACGCTTGACCCCTGTTGGTGGATCTGTTTGGGGAGGGTTAGGTGGTGTGGCTTTGCTGAAGGAAGTGGGTCGCTGGGGGCGGATTTCCAGAGTAAAACAAAGCCTGCTTCCTTCGCATTTGTCAGCTCTGCTCTGTGCTTGTCCTTTAAGATATGAACTGCTTACCATGCCTCTCCAGCAGGGCAGACTCATTCCACTGCAGCTGTGAGCCCAACAAACTTCTAAGTTGCCTTAGTCATGTGTTTGATTGCAGCGACAGAAAAGTAGCTGTGATGTGTATTAGAACTCCCAGGGGAACTTCAAAAAGCCCAAACAGAAGCCAACCACATCGAGGGATGAGATTATAGCTCCATTGGTAGAGAGCTTGCCTAGCACTCCACAAACCAGGCATGGTGGCTCCCCTCTGCAGTCCAGGTACTCATAAAGTTGTCTGGATGGTGAATTAGACAATGGTTTTTAAAACACCCAGGTGACTGGGATATGTAGGCAATCCCCATAGCCTGAGCAGAGAGTGAGAACCAAATGTTACCTTCCTATGTCTCCCACCTGCCTTTTGCTTCTTTCTCACAAGGGATCTAGACTTCTGACCACTTGTGGATCTGACCTGCTAGAGCATCCTTTCTTTGGTGGATTAAACTCAGTTACCAGCAAAGAGTGTGTTACACTGGGTTACTGTACTTTGAAGACTTAGTGGTAGCCTGACTGTGGCTCAGAAGGTAAGTGCTGGGCTACAATCAAGCCTGGATCTTCACAGGTACAAAACCAAGGTGTTTTCCCCAGTTCCCAGTTATTTTTTGTTTGTTTGTTTTTGTTTTTCCAGACAGGGTTTCTCTGTGTAATAGTCCTGGCTGTCCTGGACTTGTTTTATAGATCAGGCTGACAGTGAATTCACAGGGATCTGCCTGCCTCTGCCTCCCAAGTGCCAGGATTAAAGGTGTGTGCCACCACACTTGGTTAACCCAGCTGTTCTTAAGAAGCAGTTACTAGTTAGTAAATGCAAGCTGTGCTTGGGACACAGGTCCTGGCCAGGGCCTACTTACCCATTAGGCACTCTGTATGCAGTGCCTGGCACCTACAATCCTTTATGCAGTGTTTAGTTTTTTTTTTTTTAAATCAAAAGAAACAAAGGTTAGGGATGTAACTCAATGACTAGAAAGCCAATCTAGAGTACCAGAGGACTTGTGTTGGATCCCTAGAATCCTATAAGGTAGGGTTGGTACTTTATAGGGACACAAGGCTGTAATCCCACTTACTGGAGGGGGGGAGCAGAGATGGAGGACCAGGACTCATTGGCTAGCTTCAGGCTCACTGGGGATGTATCGTGATAAAAATAAATAGATGACAACAAATCTAGCCTGAGGGACATGGTTCTTATGGCAATGCATTCATCAAATACGTTTTAAATTATTTATGAAAGTATGGTAACATGGAAGTACCCAGGGTCTGCAGAAGTCATAATGTTGCCTTGTGTACAGAACCAGGCCATGGAGGATGCTGGTAATTCTGTCCTCTGTCCCTTCCCTGAGTGTGGCTTGTGCCAGGGGGAATGGGGACAGGGAGTGTTTCTGATGGCTTTCTGCACACCAGGCTCTGGAACAAAACAAAAGCATGAAGCCAGCCCTGGCCTGGCTGGAAAGGAAGACATACACACAGGAAGTCCCCAGCAAGGCGAGACAGGACGTGCTGTCCCGCTGTCGTCAGCTCTTACCTGACTCTTCTGTCTCTGCTTGGTCTTGTCCTTTCATTTGTCACTTCAGTCATGACCTGCTTTGCAGGCCAACAGACTGTTTCAGAGATTGGAATTCTTTTTTTTTTGTTTGTTTTTGTTTTTGTTTTTGTTTTTTTTTGGTTTTTCGAGACAGGGTTTCTCTGTGTAGCCCTGGCTGTCCTGGACTCGCTTTGTAGACCAGGCTGGCCTTGAACTCACAGAGATCCGCCTGCCTCTGCCTCCCAAGTGCTGGGATTAAAGGCGTGCGCCACCACCGCCCGGCTGAGATTGGAATTCTTTAATGAACAATCCTTTCGTTCATCTTCTTCCTTTCTGCAACCAATATTTAGAATTTGGATGGCAAATTTGTAATTTCTGAGCATTTGGTTTAACTGTTTCTAAGGACTCAGCTTGGGAGGGAACATTCAGAGGGGACTGACAGGTGTCCACCTGGGACTGCATGCCAGGGGGCAGGAGACAGAGAGTGGGATGTGGCTTTTGTACTGAATAGAACTGTCTAGATTTTGCACTAAGTGCGAGTATTAGTGATTTACTATTAGATGACCTTAAGGAAAGGCACCTGCCACCAAGCTTGATGTCCTGAGTTGGATCCCTGGGACCCACATGAGAGAAGGAGAGAGCCTATAAGTCCTATAAGTTGTATTGTGACCTCCGCACTTAATTAATTAGAGCTAAAAAAGAAAAAGTTGGGAGTGGTGGAGGATTCTGCCTTTAATCCCAGCACTTGAGAGGCTGAAGCAGGAGGATGGTAAGTTTGAGACCAGCCGGGCTACATAGTGAGACTCTGTCTCAAAATACAACACACAATACAACCAAACCAAACAACCAAACAAACAAAGCAAGCAACTGAAGAAAACATCAAGTGATTCTGTGTTCAAGAGTGGACCCAGCCTTTCTCTACCCGTGCCTTTCTCTAGAGGCACACACCTTTCTTTACCAGATACACCCCCTGACAGGTCTCCCATGGTAGCCCAGGACAGCCTGGAAGTCACAGTGATCCTCCTGTCTCATGACGGGCAGGTACTACAAATGCCTGGCTTTCCTGTACAACTTTCCAAAGACAGTTTGTGCATCTGCAAACATAATGGTTTTTAATCGAGGGAAGCTGGGTGTGGTGGTACACACCTGTAATCTTAGCACCCAGGGAGCAGGGACAAAGGGACCAAAAGTTCAAGCCATCCTCAGCTCACAGTGAGTTAATAACCAGTCTGGATTACATTAAATCCTGTATCAAAAATGAAGCAAAAATAAAAATGAATGTGAAGCATAGCAGAGATATGCTGCTAAAGGTAGAGAACTTACCTAGCACTTGACAGACATGGGCTCAGTTCCTAGTACTAGTGGGGATAGACCTGTAGCATAATGTCCACTGATCAACCCTTAGTTTTCTTTCTTTCTTTATTTTTTCTTTTCTTTTCTTTTCTTTTTTTTTTTTTTTTTTTACATCTTTAAAGATTTATTGGGCTGGAGAGATGGCTCAGAGGTTAAGAGCACTGGCTGCTCTTCTAGAGGTCCTGAGTTCAATTCCCAGCAACCACATGGTGGCTCATAACCTTCTATAATGAGATCTGGTGGCCTCTTCTGGCCTGCAGGCATATATTTAGAGAGAATACAATATACATAATAAATAAATAAATATTAAAAAAAAAAGATTTATTGCCGGGTGGTGGTGGCACACACCTTTAATCCCAGCACTTGGGAAGCAGAGGCAGGAGGATCTCTGTGAGTTCCAGGACAGCCTGGTCTACAGGTCAGCCAGGTCTACACAGAGAAACCCTATCTCAAAAAACACATTTATCATATTTTATATTTTATGGGTAGGAGTAGTTTGCCTGTCAGTACATCCATGTACTATGGTCATGCAATGCCTGCAGAGGCTGTAAAGTGGCAATTGATCCTTGGAACTAGAGTTACAGAACATTGTGAGCTGCCACGTGAGTGCTTGGAATTTAACCTGGGTTCTCTGGACGAGTAGCCAGAGGCTGATGCAGGTGGCAGATGTGGAGCCTGACTGACTCCATCTTGAAAAAGGATTCCATTTTGTATTAGGTTTGACACAGAGCTGACCTCCAGTTCCAGGGAAACCAACAAAATATGCCCGAATTTGCATTTCAGGGGTGTTCCCTAGTCATCACTGGACAGCTCACTCTGAGAAAGCACCTAAAAAGTCTAAACAAACTTTCTGCTGGTCAAGCTGACTGATAATGGTATGGCAACAAAGAGCCAGTTAGGGACAGACAGGTTTGTCTGTCCAAATTTCATCCAATCTTGTGGTAGAAACCCCTTTCTTTGTTTCAGCCCCTATAAAAGCCCTATATTTTATGAATTCAGGGCTCTTAACTTGAACGGCTGGGTTGGTGAGCACTGGGAGTCCAAGCTCAAGCTTGAAAAAACAACCCTCACATTTTACATCCCAGTTGGCTTCTAGGTGGTCTTTGGGATCTTGAAAACCGGGCAGAACACAGACACCTTTAATCCCAGTACTTGAGAGGCAGAGGAAGGGGGATCTCTGTGAGTTCAAGGCCAGCTTGATCTATACAGCAAATTCCAGGAGAGCCAGAGCTACATAATAGAAAGACACTGTCTCAAAAAACCAAACCAAACCAAACAAATCAAACCAAACCAAAAACTGAAACTGCAATTTAATTATCAATTATATTTATTAATAAGTATAAACTGTAAGATTAGGAGCAGCTGGCGGCCTGGCAGAGCAGCCAGAGGCCTGGCCAGCCTTAACCAGCACCCTGATTTGTCCTGGGAAAAAGCCCTGGACCAAGGGTGGCCTATCCCACCTGTAACCTAAACTCTGTTAACTAATATAAGTTGTTATATTAGGCTGGTAGAATTTCTGGCGAGCTCGGCAGAAGGCTGATGGCCCTGGATTGCTTGGACTGACAGCCTATAAGCCACCCGGTCCTTTCCCCAATGATTAAACACACCAAGACCTTTTAATGTTTCAATGCTTAGCCCTGAACTGGGCAGACTCTGAATTAGCTACTCTAAGTTAACCCGGATCACCTAATCCCAAACCGCCATGGGCCTATTATTACCTTCCAGAGTTCCCAAATATGTTTGTCTGCTTCCATGTCTCCTGGCAGAATGAGCAATTTCTCTGTGTAAAACGCAGGGTTCCTGTTTTAATCTCAGGAAGTCTCACCTTCCTATACTCTTTCTGCCTGGCTAATTGGCCATCAGTGACTTTTATTAACCAATCAAGTGAATGCCTCAGAAGGGGTGGTAACCAGATCTCAGCATTGAAATCAGCCTATCAGAAGCAATGTTATTAGACCTTCCCCAACACCCCCCCCCCGAAAAAAAACCACACCGAACAACAAAAACCCAAAACATAATCAATGCTCTTAACCACTGAGCCATGTCTCTATCCCCCCCAAATTTTTTAAAAGTAATTTTTAATGACTTATTTACTTTATATGCATTGGGTTTTTGGGTTTTTTTGTTTGTTTTTTGCCTTCATGCATGTCTGTGTGAGGGTGTCCAATCACTTGGAGCTGGGCTACAGATAGTTGTAAGCTCCATGTATGTGGGTTCTGGGAATTGAACCTGAGTCCTCTGGAAGAGCACCCAGTGCTCTTAACCACTGAGTCCTTTCTCCAGCATTCTCCCACCCCCATTCTTTTTATCAATTGCTTTCTATCTTGACTGTTTATGTTCAGGATGCCTTTCTTTTTCAATAGCTGAATGGTGAACCATCATTCTTTTCTTTCTCTTTTTTTCTTTTTTTTTTTTGTTGTTATTGTTGTTTTTCAAGACAGGGTTTCAGTTTAAGGCTGGCCTCAAACTCACAGAGATCCAGAGATCCGCCTGCCTCTACCCCCCAGTGCTGGGATTAAAGGTGTGCACCACCAGTGTACCACCAACCACATCCTGCTAAACCATCAACCTTTAACTAGACACTGTGTCAGTACAGTTAAGGTTTTGTTGTTGTTTTATTTGTTTGTTTGTTGAGACAGGATTTCTAGGTATAGCCCTGGCTGTCCTGGAACTAACTCTGTAGACCAGGGTAGCCTTGAACTCACAGAGATCTGCTGCTTCTGCCTCCGGAGTGCTGGGATTAAATGCATGGGCATACCACCACTGCCAAGCTAAAGAATACTTACTATTTGTGTGTGTGTGTGTGTGTGTGTGTGTGTGTGTGTGTGTGTGTAATGTTTTTCTATAACATGTTTGTCTGTGTACCATGTGTGTGCCTGGTCTATCCTGAAGTCATCTGATCCCCTAGGGTTGGAGTTACAGATAGTGTCAGTCACCGCATGAGTGCTGGGACTCCAACCCAGGTCCTCTACAAGAACAGCCAGTACTCTTTTTTTTTCTTTTCTTTTCTTTTTCCGAGACAGGATTTCTCTGTGTAGCCCTGGCTGTCTTGGACTCACTCTGTAGACCAGGATGGCCTTGAACTCATAGAGATCCACCTGCCTCTGCCTCCCGAGTGCTGGGATTAAAGGCACACACCACCACGCCTGGTGCTCTTAGCTACTGAGCCAACTCTCCAGCCTCAGTTAAGGTCGTTTTTGGTACCCTGTGTTTTATTGTAAAATAAAGTTTATGGATAAAAGTTTCCACTCTTCAGAAATAGTGCACATGACCCCTCCTTTGCAAGTGCATCTGTATGGGGTGTCCATGGGCTTAAGTGGGGACTGACGGGGTTAGGGCTGCAGGGTGGAGGTCAATTTGGCTGAAGCTGTCACATTCAATCTGTCTCCTTTCTCCCAACATTTCTGGAGTGTCCCCAGGATGCTAGGCTAGGGGTGTGACAAGTTTCTGTAATCCTGAGGAAGAGGGGATGCCAATGCCCCCTGGGTCCTTCAAGGGAGGCTTGGGGTTCAGAGGGAAAGATAAATGGCACCCATGTCAAAGCTCGGGGTATCAGAGAGCGTGTGGGGAGATCTTTGAGGTCAGGAGTCACAGAGGGACAAGGAGAGAGGCAGCTCTGGGGGACTGATTGAAGGGGTCTCCAGCTGGCAGTTTGGCTAGAAAAGAAGGCAGAGGTTCTTTGTGCATGATGTGGAGGACTGTGCTCCATTGTGCATGGTTCTTCAGATAGTCTAGTCTTGGAAGGCTGGGCTTTGCTCAATGGAAATGTGCTCTTGAATTCAGCCATGCATCCCAGGGGCCATCCTTGGATACTTTCTTATATGAAGATTTCTGTGTTTTCCTGAAGGTTAAGAATATGAGTTCCGGGCTGGAGAGATGGCTCAGCGGTTAAGAGCACTGGCTGCTCTTCCAGAGGTCATGAGTTCAATTCCCAGCAACCACATGGTGGCTCACAACCATCCATAATGAAATCTGGTGCCCTCTTCTGGCCTGCAGATATACCTGCAGACAGAACACTGTATACATAATAAATAAATCTTTAAAAAAAATGTTATTTAAAAAAAAAAAAAAAAAAAAAGCCGGGCGGTGGTGGCGCACGTCTTTAATCCCAGCACTTGGGAGGCAGAGGCAGGCGAATCTTTGTGAGTTCGAGGCCAGCCTGGTCTACAAAGCGAGTCCAGGACAGCCAGAGCTGTTAACAGAGAAACCCTGTCTCGAAAAACAAAATAAATAAATAAATAAATAAATAAATAAATAGAAAAAAAAAAAGAATATGAGTTCCAAGCCGGGCGGTGGTGGCGCACGCCTTTAATCCCAGCACTTGGGAGGCAGAGGCAGGCGGATCTTTGCGAGTTCGAGGCCAGCCTGGTCTACAAAGTGAGTCCAGGACAGCCAGGGCTACACAGAGAAACCCTGTCTCGAAAAACCAAAAAAAAAAAAAAAGAATATGAGTTCCCCTCCATGCCCCTGCAACCCAGAGTCTGGTCTGAAGTCAGTCTAGGGTAATTTTTACAGGGACAGTGATAGTCTTGAATGGTCTCTTATTTCTGATCAAATATTCATGGACATTTTATTTCTATTCACTGGTATATCTGGATTAGTTTTAATATTCAAAGTTGAATGTTATAAATAAATATATATCATAGAAAAGGAAGAGATTTGAGGGAGCAGAGTAAGGAGTGAAACAATTAAAAGTCATTATGTAAATGTTTGGAAATATTAAGCAATTTAAAATTTAAATATATTTATTTTATATTTATATGACATATGTATATATTAAGGAAAAACATATTATGTGAAAATACATTTCCTGGTGCTGAGGATATAGCTTAACTTAGTCAGTAGAGTGTTACCTAGCAGGTGCGCAGTCCTGGGTCTGATTCCTGGCACCTTATAAATCTGCCGTGGACACTTTTGTAATCCACATACTTGGAAGGTAGAGGCAGGAGGCTCAGGAATTCAAATTCATTCTTGGTTATACAACAAGTTCAAGGCCAGCTTGGGGTCTATGAGACACTGTTTTGTTTTTTTTTTTTTTTTGGTTTTTCGAGACAGGGTTTCTCTGAATATCTCTGGCTGTCCTGGACTCGCTTTGTAGACCAGGCTGGCCTCGAACTCACAAAGATCCGCCTGCCTCTGCCTCCCAAGTGCTGGGATTAAAGGCGTGCGCCACCACTGCCCGGCTGAGACACTGTTTTAAAGGAAAAACAACACCTATAAGTCAAGCCACCTGCCCAGGAAAAACCCCTTAACTTCACAAGGCCCCAGCCTGGCCTTACTGCAGGTGCTTGGACCCTTTGATCAGCCTTGGGATCCCCCTAGACAACAGGCATCCTGTCCCCCCTGGGGACTCAGAAGTGACAGTGGTATGGGCACTGTCCTCTCCTGGGAGTACCCTGGGGACAGAACAGCCATACCTCCAACTGTAAGGCACATGTGGTCTCAGTGACTTCCCTCCGTGACCTGGGAGCAAGTCCTGGGGGTTCTGAAGCTCGCTTATCAGCTTGCTAGGTAGGCGGGTCCTTCCAACCAGTCCTTTGGTCAGTCCTGACCTGCTGACTCAAAAATCCTACCATCAGGCTGGAGAGGTGGCTCAGAGGTTAAGAGCACTGGCTGTTCTTCCCAAGGTCCTGAGTTCAATTCCCAGCAACCACATGGTGGCTCACAGCCATCTACATTGAGATCTGCCTGGGGAAATATATGTAGAGCAAATACATAAATAAACAATAAATGAAAAAAAAAGGTCATCATCACTGTTGTCCCTTTAAAAAAAAAAAAAATCCTACCATCACCAAGTCAGCCACTTTACAGTGGGAGATGGCCTACCCCAGAGGTTTCAGTCTTGCCTCTGATTTAGTGGTTCCTCTTGGTAATGACTGGCTCCATTCTCACTTCACTAATATGGTTCACTGAGCCCTTATTCCATGTCAGACACTGTATTTATCTGTGCGCATGTGTATGCATGAATGTTGAAGGGAGAGTTCAATATTGAGTGCTTTGAATGTCCTCCCTCTGGCACTGTCCATCTTTTTATTTATTTATTTATTATTTTTATTTTATGTGCTTTGATGTTTTGCCGGCATGTATGTCTGTGTGAGGGTGTCAGATCTTGGTGTTATAGACTGTTGTGGGCTGCCATGTGGGTGCTGGGATTTGAACCTGGTCCTCTGGAAAAGCAGTCAGTGCTCTTAACCACTGAGCCATCTCTCCAGCCCTCCTTCCCCCCCCCCCGCCCTGTCCTTTTATTTTTTCTTTAATCATTTCTAATTTATTTATTTATGGTACAGGATCACTTATTGGCCTGGAACTTGCCAATTAAAGCTCGGCTGGCTAGCCAGAGAACTCCATCTGTCTCTATTTCTCCCTCCATTGCTAGCATTACAGGCATGTACCACTGTACCTGTTTTAAATTTGTGTAATTTTAATTCTGTATGTGTGGTATATGAGTTTCTGTCTTTTATATGGGCGTTTGTGCATGAGTGCAGGCCCCTGAGGAGGTCACAGACACTGGATCCCCTGGAGCTGGAGTTCCAGGTGGTTGTGGGCTCCCTGATATGAGTGCTGAGAACTGAACTCAGGTCCTCTGCGAGAGCAGCAATAACTTTTGACCATTGAACCATCTACCCAGCTGCCATACCTGGCTTTTTTAGTGTGCAGTCTGGGAACTGAACTCAGGTCATCATACTTGCAAGGCAAGTATTTTTCAAACTGAGCCCTCTCTCCAGCCTCTAGACACTGAACTTTGATTTTCCAAACAGCCTTCTAATGTCACCTTTTTTTGTTGTTTGTTTGTTTTTCCAGACAGGGTTTCTCTGTGTAATAGTCCTGACTGTCCTGGACTCACTTTGTTGACCAGGCTGGCCTTGAACTCACAGAGATCCGCCTGTCTCTGCCTCCCAAGCGCTGGGATCAAAGGTGTGCGCCACCACACCTAACTTTCTAATGCCACCATTTAAGACTCAGATTTTTGCAGAGCATGGTGGCACATGATTTAATCCCAGCACTCAGCAGGCAGAGGCAGGTGGATCTCTGTAAGTTTGAGGCCAGCCTGGTCTAGCAAGAGGATTGCAAGTTTTAGGATAACTGAGTTCCAGGCCAATCTGAGCTTTGTATCAAGACCTTTTTTCAGGGAGAAAAAGAAAAAAAGAAATGGAGAAGGAAAAGAGTTCAGCTGCAGTATGTCACCTCGGAAGCATGAGGCCTTAGATTCAATCTCTGTCATCATAACTGTCAACCCATTACAAAATACCCCCAAAAAGAAGGAAGAGGAGGAAGAAGAGTTAGGGAGGAGGACTCAGGCATCTATCTGAGGCCAGTCATCTGGTGGACAAATGGGATTCCAGTGCAGGACAGCTGGAGCTGTGGCCCAGGCTCTTAACCATGAGTATGTCCTGCCTTAGGTTGTCCTCTGTCAGGTGACCTCGGGTTGCTAGACTAATACCAGCAACTGGTTCAGGAGGGCTATGGAAATGTTCCCCTCATTTAGACACAACCAGGAGGAATCATCCTGTCTGAGAGACAATCGTGAAAAACAAACAAATGAAGCAAAACCAAAGAGGGCGAAGTTAGAAATTGATTAAACCAATGTGCCTGGTGTCACGTATCCACTGGTGATCCCAGGGTCATTTTGGGGTGATGCACAGATAAATAGACCGACTTGACACGAAAGTCAACGTATGTCTCTATTTGAAAGTGATAAATGTCACTAACTTATTCATGCTTTTGTAGATGCTATTAATTCCAACTTCACTGAGAGCTTAAGTGATAGTTCAGGGGTCAAGATCCCTTGCTCTGCTTGCAGAGGACCTGGGCTCATGCCCCAACACCCACATAGCAGCCTACAATCATCTGAAACTCCAGTTCCAAGAGATCTGACACTCTCTTCTAGCCTTTAGGGTACCAGGTATGTACATGATATACAGACAGAAATGCAGGCAAACACTCAATTGATTTAAAACATTAAGTAAATAAATATCTTTATCTCCAAAACTACATAAACAGAATACAGTGGTGTACACTCACACCCAGCACTTAAGAGGTAAGGGATGAGAATCAGAAGTTCAAAGTCACTCTTGACTATGTATCAAGTTAGAGACCAGCCTGGGTTACATGAGACTCTATCTGAAAAAAAATGTAAATAAGTGCAGAATAACATGGGCTTCATCTTCAAATGTTACATACACTCTTAAACGTGACAGCAGAGGCTGGATATGTACCTCAGCCTTATCTAATGTTCCTCTTCCTCCACTGCTCCCACTCCAAGCCACTTCTGACTCTCCTAGCTACCTGCAAGGTCCCCTGCTAGGCTTTTGTTCTTGCTTGGTCAGCAGGCTAATCTCTACATACAGTTGGGGGAGCCTATTAAAACAAAAAGTCAGCCTATGACCTCACAGTCCAGGGTTTGATCCTCAACACTGCAAATCAACCATAAAACCTAGAAAGCAGGTTGTGCCTCTCACTTGCTCAGAACCTTCAGTAGCTTCCAACTGACTTAGAACACAAGCCAAAGGCCCAGCAATGGCCTGCATGAGCCCACATCTGCCCCCAGGATTTCTCTAACCTCTTTACCTCTGTGAAGCCCTGGAATGTTCTAAACACATGAATCCCAGGCATGCCCCTGCCTCAGGGCCCTTGTGCTTCTTGCTATCCATTCCTGCAGCTTTTTGCAAGCAGATAGAGTGATAGAAAGCCCCCTGCCCCAACTACCGCTATGACTTCAATGTTACCACCAAGACCTCAATCCAATTATGTCACCTAATAAAACCTCATTCCCTCACTCCAATGTCATTTTCCCAGGGAAGCCTCCTCTCTCTCAACATCTCTTTCCTTTTTTTTTTTTTGGTTTTGTTTGTTTCATTTTTTGAGACAGGGTTTCTTGGTGTAATAGCATTGGCTGTCCTGGACATGTTCTGTAGACCAGGCTGGCCTGGAACTCACAGAGATCCACCTGCCTCTGCCTCCTGAGTGCTGGGATTAAAGGCATGGGCCACCACACCCTGGCTTCCTCTTCTTTGTTTTACTTTGACCTTGGTGTGGTTTTTTGTTTGTTTGTTTGTTTTTGTTTTTTTTCCAGCGCTCTGCACACCCTGATCATTTTTGTTGTGGTCTGTTTCTTTCCCACCAGATTCCATGACCTCTGGAGTTACTGGAGTTGGCTTATTGTAGTTTTCCCAGCTCCGAGAAAAGCACAGGGTACCCAGCAGGAGCTCAATAAATACCAACCAACACAGAGCTCCATTAGAGTATATGGGCATCTCTCCCCCACACCCCAATAGAGTATGCATCAGTTTCAGAAGGGCTGTCACTTTCAAGCGTGTCCCAACTCTTCCATTTGGGGTAACGTTGGTTAAGTAGGTGTGCTTCCCAAAGGAGCAGACAGCACCACTTAGCCGGTTGGTCCTATGGTTGGTCTATAACATTTGAGTGTGTAATTGCTCTCTGAGGGGTTAGTAGGCAGGACCTGGGTATTTGCATCAGTCTCCTGTGCAGTGGGTTGTGATGAGTCTTTTTGTCAGTCCATTTAGTCACGGCAAGAGGTGGCCAGGTTTCCTGTATGACTTACTTCATGAACTGTGTGCTTCTTCCTAGACCCTGATTCCTTCCCACCACCCAGAAGCAAGCTCTAGCTCCAGTGATTTCTGCTGTCTCATGTCTCCTTCTTTCCCAGTTAGTGTGGAAACTCCCCAAGGGCAAAAGACCAACTTTTTTTTTTTGTAGAACCAGGTGCTCTCTAAGGAGATGCTCACTCACCTGATCTCAACTCTGCCACCTACTGGCTGTATGAGCAGAAACAAACAGTCTAACCTCTCTTTATCAGCCCTTTAAAAACAGTCTAGGAAGAAAGAACAAGATCTTCCTGTATTGCCAGGAGGGTCGGAGAAGACGATGCCTAGGAGGGTTTGGCTGGGGAGGGGACAGGTTCAGTGACGTGGGAATTTTAACTCAGCCACCCCAAAGACACTGAGTGTCATCCTCGCTCCAGGAAAAATGAGGCAGATACTGTCTCAGACAAGAGGGTTTCAGGTGGACTTATTCTAATTCACGCCCATGTAGGTGGCCTAGCCTGACTAGTTCACTATCTCTGCCCTTGTAGGCCTTTGTTTCTGAGGAAGAAGATGGAACTGTGCTGTCATGAGTGTGGTGATGCTGAAATGAGGGAGTATGAAGTGTTCTGAGGAGAGAGAGGGGACAGGTGTAAGTCTAAGGGTCAGTCACTTCTTCCTTGGGTGACTTCCTGCAGCTGCAGGACCTTATGGATGGGCCACTGGGACCCTGCCTTCATCCTTCCCCCTTTTCCCTACATCCCAGGGAATCCAAGCTGGCAGTCTTGCAAGGTAGAGGTCAGAGCTGTCACTCCACAGGCCTGAGCAGTTGGGCACCGCTGCACACACCCTCTAGTGGCTACAAGGTGTGGCAAGAACTGAGTTGGATGGGGCTGAGGAGGAGCAGTCCTCAGCACAGAGGACTGATTCTAAGACTTCTTGTCACTAAGTGTTGACAGCTGCCCTAGTATGATTCCTATTTCCGTTTTACAGTGGATAAGCCCCACTTATAAAGTTGTGGAAGAGCCATACATCAGTCCCGAAGGCAGGCTTACCAGAATCTTTAGTGCAGCGAGCATCCTAGGCTACATCCTACCCTACCCTACACCTCCCAGTGAGCAAGAGCCAAGAGGCTAAACTTTGCTTAAGTCAGCAGCCCTCTTATTTATTCTTTTATTTAATTTTTATTTAGTATATGTTTATGGTATATGTGTTGTGAGTGTGTACATGTGTAAGGCCAGAGGCTGATCACTCTCCATATTTTTTTCTTTTTCCGAGAGAGGTTTTCTCTCTGTAGTAAGTGTAAGCCTTTAATCCCAGCACTCAGGGAGGCAGAGGCAGGTGGATCTCTGTGAGTTTGAGGCCAGCCTGGTCTACAAAGCAAGTCCAGGTCAGCCAGGGCTCTGTTACATAGAGAAACCCTGCCTTGAAAAACAAACAGTGTGCACCACCATGCCTGGATCACCTTACTTTTCTGAGACAAGGTCTCTCACTGAACCCAGAGCTCATCTATTTACCCAGGCTGGCTGCTCAGAGAGCTCCAGGAATCTGCCTCTTTCTGTCCCCACCTCCCCAATTCTGGGGTTGCAGACCAGCACCGCCGTGCCTGGCTTTTAACATGGATCATCGGGCATTCAATTCAGGTTATCATGGCAAACACTTTAGTCATAAGCCATCTCTCCAGCCCGTAGCTTAAGACAGCAGGCTTCTCAAGGGCATACTTTAGTCTCTCCTGACCCAGTATACCTCAGGAGCTCTGCAGAGATGTAAGGGGCAAGAGGGATAGGAGCCTCAACTCACATACTTCTCCAGGGCTGTGGGTATGAGAACACTTCTGTACCTATCAGTATCCACTGTCCACAGGCAGGGAACCCCTCCTTCAGGAGTCTTGTCCTTGTTTCCCATAGCACCCAATACTTCTTTCTTGGCCAAACTGGCTAGGTTCAAATCCCACCCCTGTCAGTAATGACAAGCTTGTGCAGGCTATTGTGTCCAAGGCCTTGTGCCTTAATAATCTATATAATGGTGGTTGTCAGCCACCATCATCTTCAGAGCATTATAATAGTGAATTGTGGCCTCCTACAGCATGTTGATTAGGCAAGTCTAATAGAGGCAGTACCCGGCATCATCACACTTTGGAAGCCACTCCTCTAAAAGGTAGGTAGTGACAACACAAGGGTACACACATCTTCCAGCTGTTGGGGATGAGAGCACAGCGGGTACATGCCTGTTTGGTTTTGGTGTCTCAGTGCTTCCAATAGATTTCAGTGGCAAATTAAATGAGCAAGTTTCTGTGCCTCAGTTTCCTCATCTGTATGAATAAATGAGTACATGCTGTTAAGGCTTGAAACTTCTGCAACCATGGTAAAGAGCTCAAAGCATCTGCTCTTATTATTGTAACCCAGAAGCAAGGTAACAAATATCTTTATAAAAGAAAACACATTTGGTTTCTCTTTGTATTTATTATTTTATTTTGGGGCAACTTTTGGAGACAGAGTCTTATGCAGCCCCAGGCTGGGTTCCAATTCACTGTGTAGCCCAGGATAGCTTTGAACTCCTGATCCTCCTCCCTCCACCTCCCAAGAACTGGAGCTAATGGGTCATGCACAATCCTGTAGGACCATCAGCTTCTTCAGGGGTGAGACAGAGGCTAAACAATAAGCTTCTGAGGGTGCTGCTTGCCCACTTTCGATATATACATATATTAGTAAGCACTATTTCCTAGTCATCCTCAGCATTTTCAAAACACAGACCCAGGCCAAGGCAGCTATTCATATTTCACCTTGGCCAAAACAGTAACGGGTGGGTGTGGCAATCGGCCCTCGCAGCACTGGAGTACCTGACTCCAGGTAAGACTCTGGAAAGGGTTCTGGGTCTTTCCTGCACACGAGGCCCTTCGCCCAGCGCACACCCAGACATGGCCCTGGGCTTGCACCCCGCCTTCACGACAGCAGCCTAGAGAACGGGGATCCTAAGTGGAGGGGGATCACAAGTCCGCGCCCTATCCTCCGCAACCCGCCTCCTGCGGGGGAGCGGCGTTCAGCCCCAGGCCAATGAGAGTAGCGGAATTTCTTTCATTGAGCTCCGGGCCCTGCTCCTGCCCGGAAGGGGGCGTGGTGCTGCGCCGGGGGTGGGGTCGCGGCGCGCCAGGGGAAGGCGGGGCCGGCCCTGCGGCTGGGCCAATCGGCGCCACGCCCGGGAGGGGGAGGGGGGAACCAGGCCTTTTTTCCCCTCCGCTCGGGACCAATCCTGACTTTACAAGCTTGAACTTTTGCCACCCTCGGACTAGCAAGCACGCCCGAGGAGGTACCCCGCCGCGCCGGCTCCAGGGCAGGAGCGGCCTTAACCCTTCCCCTCCCGGGCCCCCAAGTCTGTCCCCAATTTGGCCGGTTTTCATAGTGAAGCACTGCTGGGGAAAGCACGCCCCTCCATCCACATACCTCTCGAAGGCAAAAAGTAAATTCACGAAAGGAAAAGGAAGCTCCCGTCCTTGAGTAGGGCCCGGGACGTGAGGCAGCCTGGCGGGAGAACCCAGGCGACCAAGAGGAGCCATCCAAGAGCACTCTACCCGGCCCTGTCCAAGTCCCTACCTCAGGCTATCCTGGAGCTCTCTTGACCGAAGTGTCCCACGCCTCCCTCTGTAGCCCAGGCAGAGCGACCCCTAGTTCTGGGCAGCGGGTGCGTGGAGCCTTCGTGGGTCATGAGAGATTCCGCTACCCCAACTTCTCCGCCGCCCCCTAACTCCCCAGAGACGCAGGGCAGGAAGGCACGTACACACGCCCCTTTTTGTTAGCCCGCTCTGAGGCTAGGGGTTTGGACCGACTCTAAATGCAATGCGCGTTTGCAAGTTTGTGCACACGCCAGAGAGAGAGAGGCAAAGGGCTGTTTTGGAGTCAGGGACGCGGTGGGTTCACCAAGAAGAGCTGGGTAAGCAGGGTGTGTGTGTTTGTTCGCTCTTGTGCGGGATCGCTCGTGTCGGTGCCCAAGGCACGATGTGAGCTAGGGAGCGAGTAGCCGGCGCTGTCAGCCTTGAGGCCGGGGTGCCTGGGCGTGCGAGGGGCGGGGGCCTGGGTTCGGCCCGCCCCAGGAATCAGCCTCCTCTGAGCCTCGGGCTCAGCAATGGGACGTGTTCTCCTTTAAGAGTTAAGAAACTTGAAACCTTGTTTGCGCAACAATCAGCGCCGCGGAGCCGCCAAAGTGTCTAGACTGGCATATGATGGGAGGCAGCCAATGACTCCGCGGCGCTCCTCCGGGGGCCCTCAGTGTGTGTTTGAGGAGAACAAAAAAGAGAGAGCGCCGAGCGGGGGAGCGAGCGAGGGAGCCGAGCCCAGAGAAAGAGCCGCCCGGCGCTGCTTCGCCAAACCTCTCGGGGCCCGGGGGGCCCCGGGGGGTCACTTGGGGGGGGGGGGGGGGGGGGGACGACCTCGGCAGCCGTGGCGCCCGAAGCGACCCAGAGCAGTGTGGGGCGGGCTGCGACCTCTGCCTCGGTGGATTGCATTTTTAATTAAGGATTCCCAGCAGCTCTTTGGGATTTTTTTTTTTTTACGGCTTCCACTCATGTGTTGACACCCGTGTTCAGGAGAGACTTGCCCCAAATGCACCGAGCGCCCGGGACCTGAGACGGAGTTGCTTTTCGTGCGTGCAAATCCAAGCGTTTTGGGTTTTGTTTGGGATCTTTTTCTTGCTTTGCTTTTATTTTTATTTTATTTTATTGCAGGGATCTGGGAGTTATCCACAAGCCTGAGTTTCGGATCCTGCAGGGAAAGTGCATGTAGCATAGCGCTTGGCTTTTGGAGGCAGAGCTCTGCAGACACATTTGGGGGTACCACGCAAGCGCTTTGTGCTCGTGTACCGGCCGCGCAACTTTTGAAGGCTCCCTGGCCCATGCAGGGTGCTTCTAGCATCGCCTCGCCCGCGGCTCCCCTAAGGCTCCAGGGCAGCTGGAGTTGAGCAGTCCCGGGCCACCGCGGTCCATGTAGTCCGCTGGTCCCGCGCGGACTGCGACTCGGCGCGCGCTTGTTCCCGGCCCGGCCCGGCGCGAGCTCCCTCATGTTGCAGCCCCGCGGTGCCCCTTCGACGACAGGCTGTGCGCGGTCTGCACGGCGCCCCGCGGCAGAGCTTCATGTGGGGCTGCGGCCCGCGCAACCGGCGCCTCGCTGAGGGAACGGACCCCCGGTAACCGGAGACCGCCTCCCCTCCCACCACCCCAGGCGCCAAAGGATATCGTATGTTCAGGTCTAAACGCTCGGGGCTGGTGCGGCGACTTTGGCGAAGTCGTGTAGTCCCTGATCGGGAGGAAATCGGCGGCGGCGGCGGTGGTGGCGACGGAGATGGGAGCCTGGGCAGCCGAGCTGAGCCTGCCCCACGGGCACGAGAGGGCGGAGGCTGCGGCCGCTCCGAAGTCCGCTCGGTAGTCCCGCGGCGGCCCCGGGACGCGGTGGGACCGCGAGACGCCCCGATCGCGGGCAGGCGCCGGCGCACGGGGGGCCCCCCGAGGTCGGTGTCAGAGCCGGGGGCCGGAGCTGGGGGCTCCCCGCTGGATGTGGCAGAGCCTGGAGGCCCGGGCTGGCTGCCCGAGAGTGACAGCGAGACGGTGACCTGCTGTCTTTTCTCTGAGCGGGACGCTGTGGGTACGCCCCGGGACTCCGGCGATCCCCAAGCCGGGCAGTCTTCCGAGCCGGAGGAGGGCGGTGGGCCTCGGAGTCGCGAAGCCCATTCCCGGCTGCTGCTTCTGGAGCAGGAGCTCAAGACGGTCACGTACTCGCTGCTCAAGCGGCTCAAGGAGCGCTCGCTGGACACGCTGTTGGAGGCGGTGGAGTCCCGCGGCGGCGTGCCGGGCGGCTGCGTGCTGGTGCCACGCGCCGATCTCTGCCTAGGCGGCCAGCCCGCACCACCACAGCTGCTGCTCGGCCGCCTCTTCCGCTGGCCAGACCTGCAGCACGCAGTGGAGCTGAAACCCCTGTGCGGCTGCCACAGCTTCGCCGCCGCCGCCGACGGGCCCACGGTGTGTTGCAACCCCTACCACTTCAGCCGGCTCTGCGGGCCAGGTGAGCGTGCGCGGGGTCGCCTGCACCCCCCCCCCAAACCCCGCCTGCTTCTCTGGTCTCCTAATGTGGCCACCTCTTCGTGAGTGCTCTAGGGGTGCTCCTTGGTACTGGGAGCCTGCAAGGGGGGGTGGTGAGGAAAGCTGCGGGGTGGGTGTCTGCAACTTCAAATGGTTACTTCGGTTTGTGGAGACAGTGAATTTAGAAAGGGGGGCACGTTCGGGTTTTCGGTATGCAGCTTCTGGGACTTAAAGCAGATTGCAGCTTTGTGAAACGGGATAGTAGTAAGCCATGGAGAGACCGAAGGAGTAGGTGCCACCTCTCTTTTGAGGATTCTCCCCAGTTGGTTCCCAGCTTCTAGCATTTGTGTGCATACCCCTGTGACCCTGCTGTGCTCTTGTGCACTCAGGTAGGTCTGACTATGAAACTGTTGTAGGCAGATCATGCCTAGCGTCAAAAGTGTTTACAGAACGTTCCACTTGTTCCTCTCTGGTTTGAGCCTAGGTTCTTTAGGGCCATCACTCTTGTTTCCAATATCGTTTGGGGTGGAATGTGAGGCTCCTCCATCATCATGTCTCTTAATTCTGGGGCCTTCAGCTTACCTCCGAGGGACCTGAGGTATCTGGGAGTCGGAGGCTACTAGCTCTTTTGTTATTCTGAGAACTGCCCCCTTTGTTCTCCTGGATCTTCTGCATACACCCTACCTTATTAGCCTTGCTCACCTAGGCAGGCTCAGGTGCAGGAGTAGAAATGAGGACAGATGAGGGCCCCTGACAGGCCACACACATTCTGTACCACAAGGAACATTCACTGTAGGTATAGGTGAATCCATTCAAGGCATTGGAGACTTTACAGGAAGGAATGGAACAGCTGGTTACAGGCTGTTGGTTCTGGTCAGCCATTCAGGTCAGGTCTCCTTACCTAGTGTGGACCGTGAGCTTTGGAAGCTTGACTTCACCCCTGTGTATAGTGAGGGCCTACTGTGGTTTCTGATGCGCTTCCCTCAGGGTCCCTCCAGGCTCAATGTACAGAGACTTTGGCTAATCCCTGGCCTATGTCCACACTGGGCTTTCTTTGCTGGAGGCTGACAGCTTCCTCTGGAGGAAGCTGTCTGCTATCTCTGTCTCTGGAGAGGACTCTATTTGTGCTTGTATTGCCTTCCCTCATCTTTTTATTTTTTTCCCCTAGTGGGAGATGGATGGTGGGGCCCACTACACTCTTCCACAAGGCCCTAGTGAAAATTTTTTGTCTGTCACCAAGTCACGGTACTAACAAGTTTGCTTAGCATTACTCTACCAGGTTCTCTCTCTCTTTCTCTTCCTCTCTGTGTGTGTGTGTGTGTGTGTGTGTGTGTGTGTGTGTGTGTGAGATGGGAGAAAAAATGAGTAGGATTCTGATGTCAAGAAATCATCTTCCTGGGAGGTGGGAAGAAGTGGGAAGGAGGTAAGTGGGTGGGGCTAGGTCAGTGGTCTGAGCCACCGGGAGGGCTGTGGGTGTGTTTGTAACTGGGTCACCTCTGTAGTGCTCTGCCTTTAACCTGGGGCAGCCTCCGAGGGGTGTGTGTGTGTGTGTGACCTAAAGAGGGCTTGCTCAGGTGGTTAACCTGGGGCAGCCTCCGAGGGGTGTGTGTGTGTGTGTGTGTGTGACCTAAAGAGGGCTTGCTCGGGTGGGTGGACCGGAAAAGGAGAGGTGAAAAGCCGGAGGCTCTAGGACCCATTTCTCACTCCTAATTGGTCCTGTTTGACGAGGGAGAAGATGAGGGAGACCTGATAATGAATTATAGAATCCAGACCTAGGCTTAGTGACCTTGGAAGAGAGAGAGTGCGTGTGTTTGGGGGGGGGGTTGGGGGACTAAAACCATTTTCAGCTGAACTGACTATTGGAACTAATTCCCTGCTTCCCCCATGAAGCACTTCCCCCATTGGGAAGGGGGCATGCAGCACGAATCCTTTCCCTGCCTCTGCGAGCCACAAACCTAGGAGGACTCCAGTCAGCTAACTGGGGGCATCTCTGAGGACTGTGGTTGTGGGAAAGAAGCAAGGGTTTCCAGTATGCCTGGTGGACTCTCCTTCCTTCCCTGGGACTGGGGGACTGGGGAAGCCCTTTGCTGTCCCCCCTACCCCCCACCCCCGCTGGCCGCCAGCCTGGCTCCTCAAACTGGGCGGTCACATAGCTGGGGTTCAGCCGAGCGAGTCCTGATAAGGAGATTGCTCCTCCCAACTTTCCAGCTCAGGGAAGAGGGTCAGGGAAGGCAGGCAGACAGACAGACTGACTGACTGGGCATACAACTAGAGTAAAGTGCACGGGAACACCCGCACCGGTCATTTGTGCCTGGCCTCCACCCTCTAGGATTCCCAGGGTTAAGAGGTGGGAAGTGTGGTGCCCTTCTGTTTTGAGCCTGGCAAGTTGATGGCCCTGGTCTCCTCCCATCTGTAAAGTTCTGGGTTGGCCCGAACCACTGACTAAGGTGAAGAGGTGATAGGCAGATTCCAGGCTCCATGGGCTTTGTCTTAGAAACTGCTGTACTGCACAGAGGCCTCACCCTGAGTACCAGGCTCAGTGCGTGACACAGTCTGGGGGCCCCTGGGAGTTACCTTTCCTAGGCCTTTCTGTTTAGGACCAAAGGCCGCCCTGAGTTTGGTGGACAGAAATGCAGAGAAATGCTTTAATCACAGCTGTGACCTGTTTATAGAGTTCCTTTCTCCTGCAAGTATCCATTAACTCTGGAATGAATCTCCTGCTCTTTGCTTCCCTATTTTTTTTTCTGTAATTATATTCAGTAAATTACTATTATCCAAATTGTGCCCGGGAAAGAGAGAGAGAAACTTCTAAAGGGCTGGAGGAGGCTGCCTAGGAAAACACAGGGTTCCCAGGCCAGGCCTGGAGGAATTAGAATGGGCTAGAAAGTTTTTCCTTTTATTTGGCCTGGCATTATCCCTTTGAAATGAGATCAATTTCAAGTTGGGCTTCCCGGCCCCGCCCCGCCCCCTCGCGGCCCCTCGGCCTGCCTGTCTGCTCCCTTCTCCTCTCTTGGAGGTGAGGAAGCCGTGATAATGCCCAGTTTGCCTCTTGCTGGCGCCAGCCGGCTGTGCTGTTTATCTGGCTGCTGGGGGAATCTGGGCAGTTAGGCTCCTTCAGCCTTAAAGTGCCAGGAGCTCCTTTTCTGTCCTCCTATCCTGGGGCTTGGGGTTGGAGCCCTTAGGTTTTGAAGGAAGAAACAGGCGCCCAGGAGGCCCCCTCCACACCCACCCAGCTGTCACCCCTGGGAGGGAGAAAAGTCGGAGGCCCAGGCAAGCCTCAAACGTAGGTCTAGATCCCAGAAAGCTAAGTAGCTCCTGTGGGCTGACCAGAGGTTGGCTGGGCTGGGCAGGCCGGCTTGGACTGGCTCCTGATGTTCTTGACTCCTGGCTGAGGACTCAGCTTCTGGATGAAGTTAGGGGGAGATTCTAACTTCTAGTCCACACCTCAGGCTGGAGGTCTGAGGGGCTTGGGATTTCTGATGTCTTTCTCTTTTTTTCTCTTGGCCATGTCTAGTTCTGTCAAAGGAACCTGCCAAGACTGGGAAAGTTGTGTTAGAGTTCACAGCATGTAAATTATTTCCAAATTAACACAACTCTTAACAAGAAGTAGGACATCTAAACAGTGGACGGAGAGCTAGGGGTCAGCTTGAAGGTTGGTTATCCTCTGATCCTGTGTCTTACCTAGTGGAGGGCTCATCTAGCCTGCCTGAGTTAAATGTCTCATGGCTCCATTCTCCTAAATCCTCGAGGCTGTGTGGGATGGGAGTGGGAATGACAGGTAGAATTACTGGTATTGTTCACAGCACTTCATTCATAACAGCAAAATGTGGAACCAACCCAAATGTCCATTAGCTGATGAATGGATGAACAAAGTGTGATGTAGCCACACAATGGAATATCATCCAGCCATAAAAAAGGGTGAAGTGCTCACACATGCCACGGCATGGTAGAACCTGGAGAACAGTGTGCTGAGTGAAAGAAACAGACACAAAAGGCCTATATGATTTCATGTACATGGAACTTTCAAAATAGGTAAATCCATAGAGACAAAAAGTAGATTAGTGGTTGCCTGGGGTTTGGGTTGGAATGTAGGAAGTGACTGTTAATGGGGATGTCCTATAATTAGATCACAGCGATGGTCACACAGCTCTTCGAATGCAACCCAAACCACTAAATTGTATACTTTAAGAGAGTGAATCTTGCCGGGCGGTGGTGGCGCACGCCTTTAATCCCAGCACTTGGGAGGCAGAGGCAGGCGGATCTTTGTGAGTTCGAGGCCAGCCTGGTCTACAAAGCGAGTCCAGGACAGCCAGAGATATTCAGAGAAACCCTGTCTCGAAAAACCAAATAAAAAAAAAAAAGAGAGTGAATCTTGTGACCTTGTGTGTGTGTGTGTGTGTGTGTGTGTGTCCTTTCTTGAGACAGGGTTTCTCTGTGTAGTTCTGGCTATCCTGGAACTCAGAGAGATCTGCCTGCCTCTGCTTCTGAGTTCTGGGATTAAAGGTGTATGTACCACCACCACCCAGCTTTTTATTTTTTTTATTTTTGGGGGGTTTTTGAGACAGGCTTTCTCTGTATATCTCTGGCTGTCCTGGACTCACTTTGTAGACCAGGCTGGCTTCGAACTCAGAGATCCGCCTGCCTCTGCCTCCCAAGTGCTGGGATTAAAGGCGTGCCCGGCTTTTTTTTTTTTTTTTTTTTTTTTAATAAGAAAAAGATTACCTGGTATCGGTCTCCAGCAGCAACACATTAACTTATGCAGCTGCTTTCAAGCGTGGCCTTAGGCAGATTCTTTACTGGTGGGTTGTCAGATGCCCTATCAATAAAAAGGAGTTTAGAGCCTTTGTTGGTGGTGCATGTCTGTAATCCCAGTGCTTAGGAGGCAGAGGCAGGACGATACTTTTGAGGCTAGTTTGAGCTATGCATTGAGACCCTGTTTCAAAGCCAAAATAAATAGAAATTAAATAAAAAAGTTGGGTTTGGTGAAGCCCAGGCCCCTTTGATCTCTGATATACTAGAGCTCTGTATTCTGGGAAGCTGACTACAAGCCTTGTGCTCTTTCTAGAAGGATCTGTGATTAGAAAAAGTCCCTGCCAGAAGCTTAGCTGTCTTTCCCTGGCTGTATGTCTGCAATTACAGCTTATCTGTTTTCTTTGTCATTGATGATGTTAGGAATCCTTCCTCAGGTGTGACTGTGGGTAGTAGGTGCTTCTGAAGGGAAAACTTGATGAACACTTTCTTCTCTCTACCTTTTTTTGTTTTCAAGTAAAGTTCCTGTAAGGGATACTGGGGCTGGTAAGGGATCAGGGATATGCCTGCAATGTGTTCAGGAGGATCAGTAGTTCAAGGTCATTCTTAGTTGTATACTGAATTCAGGGCTAGCCTGTTTTAAAAAATTGAGAAAAAGAGGGGTTGGATGGGGAAGGCTGGGATGGTGACAGTTGCTTTCTACTCTCCAGCTACTACCTCTATTGCAGGAGACAGTTATAGGGGCAGAAGTCTAGCCACACCCTGGGTCTCAGGGGCTGTAAAAAAGTGTGTGCACTCCAGAGCAGCTCTCCACAGCCAGTTCCCTCAGCAGTCACTTTCTCTCACCAGGCCTCAGTCTCCTCTATGCCGTGGGAACCCAGGCTCAGTCCTTTCTCCCTGAGAGCACCAGGCCTTTCTATGTTGGGCGGCTGGACCTCTCTCAGGTCTGGTCTCTGGGCTGAGGATGAATGAAAGTCTTTTCCAACTGTGTTCTGTTTGAGGTCACTGATAGGTCCCTTTGGCTCTCAGATCCTTTCTCCTACTTTTTTGTCTTTGCCTGGAAACATTAAGCAAGCGCTGGGTGTGGAGGGGCCCTTCTGTTCTCCTTCTCTTGGCACAGCGAAGCTGAAGTCAGGGCTGGGTGCAAATCCCAGTTCTGCTATCATTGTCTTGGCTGACAGGAGCCAGGCAGTTTCCTCATATGCAAAATGGGAATGTAGATACCATCTTACATATTTATTTTTTATCTCTGAGAAAAGATTAACTTGAAACTGGTGTCAGATGAGTGTGATTAACCATCAAGTACTTGAGTTTACTAGAGACCAAACAGTGGTTAAGAGCATTGGTTGCTCTTCCAGAGGACCTGGGTTCACTTCCTAGCACCCACATGGCAGCTCACAGCTGCCTGTAACTCCAGTTCCAGCAGTTTTGACACCCTCGTACAGAGATATATGCAGGCAAAACACCAATGTACATAACAAGAATAAATAAATCATTTAAAAAAGTACCAAAGCCAGGCAATCCCAGCATTTAGGAAGCAGAGTATCAGGCCAGTTTGGTCTACAGAGCAAGTTCTGGGACAGCCAAGACCACACAGAGAAACCTTATCTCGAGAGAGAGAGAGAGAGAGAGAGAGAGAGAGAGAGAGAGAGAGAGAG
>CAJQZJ010000335.1:513485-550008 GCA_907164525.1 Lophiomys imhausi | reverse complement strand
GAGAGAGAGAGAGAGAGAGAGAGAGAGAGAGAGAGAGAGAGAGAGAGAGAGAACATAAAGTAGAAGAAGTACCTGGCACAGACTGAATGTTCTGGTGTTTTTAGTGGCTTTTCCCTATTTGACCTCTCCTCTCTGACCCCTGTCCACAGATAGTCCCTGCTCTAGATTTAGAGCCTTGACTTTGAGGAAGCCAATTCTGGCTGCAGAGAATAGGGTTCGCAGGAGAAGGAAGCCTCCTCTGGGTGTCCAGAGCACACATAACTAATGCTCCTGAATCTCATGGTGCCTTATTATAATTGCAAAAACACTCATTACCCCTGTGTCATTCCTGATTCCCACCTAATAATAGTTATTACCCCTTTATTACTGTGGAGTTTGCTTTAGCTTGGGATCTGATGGGGGTTCAGTTTCATTTACAGAAAATGGAGGGTCATTTCATTCACCCAGATTGTTACTTAGTTTAGCAAATTGTTACTTCCCTGTAAAGCAAGAGCCTAAGAAATTCCTCTGAAGGCAAAGTATATGTTTTGAAGGAGGAGTATTTTAGGCAAATGAAAGGCAGCCCAAAGGAAGACACCATAGACAACCAGGAATCAATCTGAGCTGGAAGGCTGGGACCCACCCCTGACCTTTCTTTATAAAATGAGAGACTGAGGCCAGAGGCCAGAAGTAACTGGCCTAAAATGTAGGGGGTTCCAGGGCTCCACTAGCCCTGCTGTTATTCTCACACCCCACACTAGGAATGGTAGTTCTAATGTTGGTTAAAATAATTTTTAAAAATTTATTATTTTTATCATCTTGTATGTAGTGGGTGTATATACATGGCATGAAACCCATGTGAAGGTCAGTGGACAGCCGTCTGTTGTCCCCTTCCATCATGTGGGTTCTGGGGATCAAACTGAGGTCCTTAATCTTGGCAGCAAGCCATCTTGACCAGCTCCTGCTTTTCTCCCCTCTCCAAACCAACATTTCCACATGTGGGCCTTCTGAACTCCGATTTGGCTTGTTGAGCTGAGCAAATAAGAATTTAGGATACACCATTCAGTCAGTTTTCATTTCACACAAGCAACATAAAATTTCAGTATAAGTATATCCCAGGTATTTATAAGCCTGTGCTTATGCTAAGAGTCTGTATGCCATGTTTAGCCCAAATGCTAAAAGAACTGAGCCTACCGTATATTATCTGGCAACCCAAGCGCTGACTTCTGGAATAGTGTTTTTCTAGTTGTAATGATAATAAAGGTGCTGTTTATGGGAGTGTGACCAAGAGCTGTGCTAAGCGTTTTGCATATACTATCTTTTGCCCTTCTGGCAAAACCAAGAGGTCTATGATTATCACCCCTGTTTTATGGTTGAGGAGATCGACTTAGGTGAAAGAACTTGCCAGCATTCACACAGCATAGGTGGTACAAGTAGGAACGGAGTCCCAGGCTGTCTGTGCCCGTAGATTTGGTCAGCAGAGATGGTGGGAGACATGGAAGACTCCCTGGGGTCAGAGGTTATTATTTGAGGAAACTGATAGTTAAAAGCATATGGAATACCAGGTGTGACATGCTGTATCCTGTCTTCTAGAATCACCGCCACCCCCCTATTCTCGGCTGTCTCCTCGTGACCAGTACAAGCCACTGGGTAAGTGTGCCCTTCCCTGGAGGGGTGGGCTGAATTGGGTGCTTTTGAACAGGGTGAAGTTTTACAAACACTCCCACGGTTGGGCTGCTGCAGAGAGACTATTTACATCTTCAAATTCCAGGCTCCTCGTTAACCTCTCTGTGACCTTTAAACACGGGCCTCTGGGAGATGAATGGGTTCTGACTTAAGCTGTTCTTTGGAGGTGGGTTGGAATTTCTGGATCTCTTTTCCTTCCTCCCCCCCCCCCCAGCCTTGGGTTATCATCCACCAGTGTTTTAACTGAGAATGTGACAGGCAGATGGGGCATGGAGTCTTCATTGAGTTATGTCTATCCTTGTCCCCTACCTGGACAGGTGGACAGAAGGTTAGCTGTCTCCAAGGGAGGTTAGTGGAGAGGGCATGTCATTTCAGACAAGTCCTGTGCACTGACAAGCTGTCTTTTGAGTATAACTTGGGGGCTAAGTGTCAGCTCATGTTCTGGGGTGCACACATTTTTAAAAGCAGATGAGGGGCTGGAGAGATGGCTCATGGGTTGGGAGTACTTGCTGTCTATGCGGAGGACCCAGGTTCAGTTCCTAGCACTGACATCAGGTGGCTCCCAATTGCCTGTAACTCTAGCTCCAGGGAATCTGATGCCCTCTTCTGGCCTCCAAGGGCACCTGCATGCACGTGAAGCACATGCACACACTCAGGGACACACACACTTATACATATACATAACAACTAGCTAATTATTTAAAAGCAGAGATGCCATGGGCTCTGGGCTGTCCTCTGTGAATTTAGAGCAGTGATGTAGTCTGTGGAGTTCCAGTAGCAAATGAGCTGGCCTTAAGAGTTTCAACACAGCAACTTTGTGACCAGCAGTTTCTGTGAGGTCCAGGCCTCCAAAGTGCTTTGGCATGATGCGAGTGTCAGAATATTGCCAAGTGACCACAAAGAATAATTTGTGCTGTTTATGGTAGAAGCATCCTTTATTGAGTGCAGGGGCTCTGGCTGGAAGGTCACTACTCTGGATCATGGACTCAGGGCCTCACCTCTGGTTCCTTCCAGCCCCCTATCCCCATTGAAGTTATAGATACGCTCACTGCAGAGTTGCTTGAGGATTTGATCCACGGCAAATAGGGCAAAGGCTGCCCCTCAGGGATGTGGGAGGCAATGGCTGAGCAGTGATATTTGTTCCAGCTGTGTGCTCTGTGCACAGGGAGCTTTGTTTATTATCTGGGAACTAGAGGGGTCACGGTCTTATGGTAGATGAGGGGGAGCCAGCTGAGTAAGGAGAGGGAGACTCCTAGCTGAGGAGCTGCAGGGTTGAGAGGCTAACCCAGGGCAGCCACAGTTCAGGCCATGGTTTCCCATCTTTCTCCCATAGGCCAGCCACGGCATCTCCTAAGTCAGCACAGTGATGCTGGTCCTATAGAAGATGCCTTCCTTCACTAAAGAAAGAAAACCTCAAAAGTTTATAGCCAATGGCAGACTCAGTGCCAGAGGAGCTCTCAATCAGCCTGGGGAAAAGCAGAGAAACCCTAGAGTGTGACCATTTAGAAATTAAGAGGTAGCCAGGTGATGGTGGCACATAACTTTAGTCCCAGCACTCGAGAGCCAGAGGCAGGCAGATCTCTGAGTTTGAGGCCAGCCTGGTCTACAGAGTGAGTTCCATGGCAGCCAGGGAAATCCTGTCTCAAAAAACCAAGAGAAAAAAAAAAAAAGAAAGAAGAGAAAAGAAATTAACAGCCATCTGGTCCTGCTACTCCACAGGTGGGACAACTGAGTCCCTAAAAGCAAACTTGACACTTGCTGGGCTCACAGAACTTCATCTTCTCATAAGAGCTAAGAATGGCTTTCACTGACTTGATTGATTGATTGAGACAGGATTTTCTTATGTAGTCTGGGTTGGCTTCCCTTCAACTCTCATCCTCCTGCCTCAGCCTCCTACTTGTTCGAATTACATGCACTACTGTGGCTTGTTCTATTTTTACATTTTAAATGATGTGAAGAAAGAAGAAAAAAAAAAAAAAAAACAGAGTTGCAAGAACCCTACCCCAAACATGAAAAGCTAACAAAATGTAGGTGGCAGGACGGCCATGCTCTTCCACATTGTTCATGGCTACTCCTTTTTGTTACTGTGCAGAGCTGGGCAAGTCGGGCAGGTTGTGGGGTTCTCATGGTTGAGAGTGATTGCTCTCTATAAAAGAAGGTGGTGACCCCTAATACTGCTAGCTGTTTCTGGGGGGTGCATGTTGAACTGGGGCTCCAGATCCCATCTGGGATCCCTCCACGGCCTCAGGTGTCGATAGAGGTCAGGAGAGATCTCTTTTTATAGCAGCCACTACAGGAAGGTTGCTGTTGAGGGCATCAGTGGAAAGTCTTGATCTGTGGGCTTGGCAAGGGTGTGACAGGTACTAGGGAGCTTCAAAAAGTAGGAGCCACTTGCCCTTCCCACTCTTTCTGGAAACTTCTGGTGCTATCTATATAGAAGTAGCAGTTTGGTTCCCAGCACACACATCAGGTAACTCAGAACTGTCTGTAACTCCAGCTCCAGTGTTTACATAACTACCTGGAGATACATACCTACAAGACAATTAGAAATAATACAAGTAAAAAAATTAAAAAGTAGCAGGACCCAACCTTTGACCTGATGCTCTTCCTTCAGATGAGTGGCAGAAGGCTCAGTCCTAGCAATAGCTGACATTTTAAAGACCGTAACCCTCCATGCCTTCTACCTACTGACTTCCCCATGGCTCCCTCACTGCACTGGGGACATTAGGTATAAAATGCAAACTCAAGGTGGGGAATGTGACTCCATCAGTAAACTGCTGGGACATGAGTTCAGTCCCCAGGTATGGTGGTGCATGCCTGTCCCACCACTAAGAGGCCAAGACAGGAGGCGTTCTCTCTGGGACTCAGTGGCCAGCCAGCCTAACCTCAGTGAACTCTAGGCTAGGGAGAGACCCTGCCTCAATAAGCTGGGTGAGGAGTGACACCCAAAGCTGACCTCTGGTGTGTACATACACACACGTGCACACACACAGTGTGCACCTGCATACACACAAACATGCAAACACATGCATACACACAGTGCAAAATTCTAAATCCTCCACTTTAGCATTGAAAGTTCTTTTTGAAGATTATCTTATGTCTTTATTTTCAATACTGTTACCAGCAGATAATATTTTTTGTGTCTTGAAATATAGTACAATATTTTAATAATTTAATATTTTTATTTTATGTACATTGGTGTTTTGACTCCATGTATGTCTGTGTGAGTGTGTCGGATCCCCTGAAACAGGAATTATAGACGGTTGTGAGTTGTCATGTGGGTGCTGGGAATTGAACACGGGTCCTCTGAAAGAACAGTCATTGCTCTTAACCGCTGAGCCATCTCTCCAGTCCCCTAGTACGGTATTTTAAAAAATAGTTGTTTCCTTTACCTTGCATTGTTTCCTTTTTTTTTTTTTAATTTAATTTTTTTATTTTTATTTTTTTGGTTTTTCGAGACAGGGTTTCTCTGTGTAGCCCTGGCTGTCCTGGACTCACTTTGTAGACCAGGCTGGCCTCGAACTCGCAAAGATCCACCTGCCTCTGCCTCCCAAGTGCTGGGATTAAAGGCGTGCGCCACCACCGCCCGGCTCCTTTTTTAATATATATAAATAAATATAAAATCCGTTTACTTCTGCTCCTCTCTGATCACATGAGACCAGGAACCAAAATAAAACTGAGCATCTGGCAAGTGGGAAATGAAAAAAAAAAAAAAGCCAAATTGGTTAATGTTTCATCTTTCCCTCTCTTAAACCATGGGGTAAAAGGGGAAAAAAAAATTCCCCACAAGATGAAATGCAATCCTTGCTAGCTAGAGCCTAAGCTGAGGGAATCATCCCAGGAATCCCCAGCCCCTGGTGGCTGCTGGGCTATCTGGGGCCAGCCTAGCTGGTCTGGCTTGTGCTGGGTGAGCTGAAGTTGCGGTCTTCCTGGTTGGTGCCTCTCAACTCCTGGACAGGCCTGTCCCCTACTGGGGACAGTTCTATACTGCCTTTAGCAGAGGCCCAGACCTAGCAGGGAAAATTCCCAACCTCCCCAGATCATCAGTTTGTGAAACTAGTGGGGCAGACAAGTTCCCTTGCAAATCGGCGTACTGTAGCCATGGGGTGGCTGATGGTGCACGCTGTGTGAAGAGCTTAATTAAGCCTGCTTTTTAAAACACAAGCATGAATGTGAAACCCAGCCCAGCTCCACAGGCCCTCTGGATGTTGGGGAGTGGGAGAGGTAAGTAGAGCTGGTAAAAGTTAATCTAAGAGCAAACACTTGGGCCTTATGAGAGGCATGTGAGGACAAAAGCGAGTGGCAATTTGTTAAGCTTCTCCCCAGCTCCAGGAGGAAGAAAGGAAGGGAAGAAGGAAGGAAGCAAGAACCAACAACTTCAAGAATTTTAATGGTTGTGATTAAGTTTAGCAGCTATGAATTGTTCAGGGACTTAATTTAACCTTACCCAAACAGGCTTCAAGTTGGTGCTTGCTCAGTCCCCTGAACATGGACTATTACTTCTGTGGTCAGGGCCCCTGAGACAATTCCCGGGTTAGGGTCACAGCAGTCTGAATTTTTCCAGAAGAGTTCTGGGACCAGATGGTCGGCCTGGTGTGGAGTGATCCTGAGACTGGGTCCCAGAGTGACATCAGAAACTTGTGAAGGGGCTGGGATGTAGTTCGGTTGGTAGAGTGCTTGCCTAACGTACATGAAGCCCAGAGTTTGATTCCCTGCACTGCATATACCCAGCGTGGTGCCTCAGGCCTGCAATCTCAGCATTTAGGAGGTGAGAACAAGAGGATTAGGAGTTCAAGGTCGCCAGGCCTGGTGGCACACACCTGCACTCGGGAGGCAGAGGCAGGCGGATCTCTGTGAGTTCAAGGCTAGCCTGGTCTACAAAGTGAGTCCAGAATAGCCAAGGATACACAGAGAAACCCTGTCTCAAAAAAAAAAAAAAACAACAAAAACAAAAAAAGGAGTTCAAGGCCATCCTTGGCTAGGTATTGAAATCAGGGTCAGCCTGGGCTACAGGAATAATTAATAATAAATAAGTGGTCTTTGTGCGTGTGCAGGTGCCTTTCGGCCAGCTGAGTTCTCTTTCTCTTTCCTCCTCGAACAGATCTATCTGATTCCACATTGTCTTACACTGAAACCGAGGCCACCAACTCCCTCATCACTGCTCCGGGTGAATTCTCAGGTTGGTTTTATTTCTTCTCCTTACTTGTCCCTGTGGGCGCAACCAATGGGGACAGATGTGGGTTGGAAGGATTTCGATTTCTTGTGATTTTGATGCCCTTATCCACCCACCTTGTGATGGAAAAGATGGTGTGTGCATGCGTGTGTGTTTTCCTGGTGTTCTTGGAGGTAAGACATGGCTGTGGCATTGCATGCTTGTTATCCCAGTACTTAGGAGGCTGAGGCAAGAGGAGTTCAAGGCCAGCCTGAGCTTCAAAGTTGTGTGGTCCGTGTGGGTGGGAACCTGAAGATAATAGTTTGTCAGGTTTTAACCTGGTTCTCCACCGTGTCCCTCTCATTTCCATGGCTTAGAAAGTCCCCTTCATCATTGTAGCCCAGGACATATCTGAGTAATAGGAGGTCTCAAGGTGGATAGGTCATACGTAAGTCTTCTTCCATCTAGGCTCAGGGTGAAGGCCGGTGGGTAAGCAAAAGGGATAGCTTGAGCAGACTGGCAAGGGAGGAGTTTGCTAAAAGCTAGTGGTGTTGTATAGGTACTTGGCAGTGGATGGCAGGCAAGAAGAAGGGGGAAGGAATCCCAGCTTTGCTTTGGTGCTGTCTGAGATCCCCAGCTCTGCCCTTAAGGCCTCTCACATTCAAGGAAATCCTTACAAGAGGGTGGCTAGGTGAAACTGGGCAGGAGGGCCAGGGTGGTAAGGTCTGTGTAGCCTGGGAACATGGCTGGAAGGGTGTACTGTGTGGCAGCTGGGCTTGTGGCCTGAGGAGTGGCTAGCTGGGCCTCAGAATCTTTTCCTGACTCCACACCCAAGCCATAAAAGCAAGTGGAGATGAATGTCCCTGGTGAGCCAGGACCCACCCCAGCACTTTACATTGTCTCAGGACAGCTGGTGTCAACCCAAGGGACTCCTTGCGTCCCTCAGGGCACACAGTGGCCTTGCGGTCACAGGAACCAGAGCTTCTTGCTGCTACTGTGCTGCCCCTCCCCTGTTCAGTAGACCCTGATGGATATATTCCCAGAGTTCCCTCTGCCCCTTCTTGTGCTCCTGGTGATTCTAAGATGACACAATGCTGGCTGCTTCTAGATGCTTGTCCATTTCCCTAGCCTAGAGCCCTTCCCTGTCCATTCCCTGGTCTCCCCGAAGGTCCTGGGAAGAGACCACAGGAGCAAGCTGTTTTAAGATATGGAGGCAGAAGGTAAGACCCTGCAGTGAGCTGCTGGCTCAGGTGGCTCAGGACTCCAGGTATCCTGTCTCCACCTCCTGTCTGCTCTCTGGTCCCTGGTCCCCTCATCAGACCACTTTACTCTCTCCTCTTATTGGGTATATCCTCCTTCCCTCCCTCAAAGATCTAGCCCAGGTAGCTAAGTGTGATGGTCTTTAAGCCTAGCACTCAGGATGCAGAGGCAGGTTTCAGCCATCTGGAGATACATAGTGAGGCTCACCCCCCCACCACCAAAAAAAAAAATGTTCAAGATCCAGCCAGGTGACACCAAGTTACACCACAGGCCACCTTCTCTGTCCATGTAGGCAGAAGCCACATGTGACTGAAATGGGGCAGGAGTTGGGGTTCTGATTATTTTTGAATTTATGATTCTGGGTCCTTGCCAGCTCTGATGGCTGTTAAGTTAGGGGAATTGCCTTGGTGTCCTTGGGTTGTAGGACAGATGGACACTTTGACATCCTCTTTCCTTGTTAGTAGTGTAGACTTGTGTGTGTCTTGCAGTGTGTTTACATTTCTGAGTTTCCTTGATTCCAGAGGAGGCCCGGTGCATGGTTCCTGCTTGAAGGTGTGGACCTCAGCACTCCTTCAGGAAGCCTTCCCCTAACCTGACTCCTGCAGGGAGAGAGCTGGACTGTGTTGGGGTGGCCTGTTCCGGGAATTTCTGCCGAGGTATCTCAGAGCTGAGTCTGTAGTACTAAGCAATGAAGAAGCCACTGTTGGTCTTGTCATGGGAAAAAAAAAAGTGGCGGGGTGTGGTGGCTCACACCTTTAATCCCAGCACCCAGGAGGCAGAGGCAGGCAGATCTCTGTGAGTTAGAGGTCAGCCTGGTCTACAGAGTGAGTTCTAGGACAGCCAAGGTGTGTGTGTGTGGGGTGTCTAGTGGTTGGCATTCTGAGAGGCTGAAAGATATGGGAAGAGAGTTCTCTCTCTCTCTGCATTGTCCCTCCCTTTCTGTCTCTCCGTCTGAAAGGTGACTGCCCTGACCTCCTCCTGTGAGATCAGTGAATCTGCCTGAGAGCTGCCCCCAATAAACTTGTGGGAAGATGTGGGAAGAAAGTTTAGGGTTTCCCATATAGGAGGATGGAACGAGGTGGTAATGGGCTTTGGACTGGGCTGTAGATGTCCCGAGTAAGCAAGTGGAACACTGTTTGTGTCCTCCTGAGCTTTGGGGTGTGTTGGTATTGGCTAGAGGGAAGACTCAGGGATGGGGTCCTTGGCAAGTGGGGCAAGGCCCCGTAGGCAGAGGGTAACAGGCCTTGGTGGATAGGAGAATCATGACTACTTCATCCTGTTGGGATAGAGTGATGTCATGCAGGAGGGCATCGAGGGATTTGAAGTCAGAAAGGCCAGGGGCAGAATGGGCACAGTGTGTGGGTCAAGCCGGGACATTTGATGGTCTGGGACTAGAGGGTGGTCATGGTGCTGGTATGATGTTGGTGTCTCTTTACCCACACTCTCAGACCAGTACTGGCTGTTCTTTATCTCCTTGACTCTGTTCCACCATCCAGGGAGAGAGCTGGCATCCTTCCCACTGTACCCACAGGGTCCCGCAGAACAGTACCCCTAAGGCCCCACAGACTGTCACCTCGGCACTACTTCCTGTGACTGCTCAGTGGTCAGTCCTGGTTTCCACTGGACCTGGAGGATTGGGCAGAGTAACTGCTGGCTTCAGCGCCAGGGCTGGGGTGAGGGCTTGCTGACACTGGACTCCATGCTTCTCTGTGTAGCCACTGAGCAAATCTCCTGGAGAACACAGAGGCCCACCAACCAACCGACTGTGCCATGCCTCTGTTCTTCTATGCCCTGACAGTCACAGCCTGGCTAAACATCCTGTTTTCTCTGCAACGGCTGTTGTTAGAGTCTCTCTATTCATCTGTCCTGTCCTGTGACTATGGCCACATAGGGGGGATGGCAGGATTTAGGAATCAGTCACAGGCCCAGGCAGCCAAAGGACGCTGCAGGAAAAGTGCAGGTTTCCTGTCGTTCTAGTTTGACAGAATGAAGTCTCTTTTGGGGGTGTACTTGGAACTCAGGTGCTATGGTTTCCTTACTTCCCTTTGGTCTGGGGTACCGTCTCCTGGCTATCCAAAGGCCCCTTGTCCCCTTGGGCATCTTCTTTATAGCACTGACATTCCTCTCCTGTTCCCTTGATTTAATATAGTTTGAGGATGAAGTATGATCATTTAAAGAAACTCATACTAAGATGTGTGCCTCTTTGGGAAGGCAGACTATGCTCTGAGTGAGAGGTCAATGGGAACTGGTGCTCTGAGGAAAGCAGGTGAGATTCTCCCATCATTCCCTCCTCCAGCCGAGGTGCCCTGGGTGAGTGAGAGAAGGAAGGAGCCCCTGCCAGTCCAGACTGGGTGCACTGTGAACTCTAGTCATTTAACGCTTCTGAGCACTTTGGCCTGCCCAATCTCGTGCTGGGCCACCCGGTACCTTTACATACCACGATCACCCTTTGGTAAATAATCAAGAGCCTGTCAGATAATCGGCCAGGTGTTTTAGTCCAGCATTGTCTGTATGCCATGTAAGCTGCCTGGAGCTAGGACGAGGCAGCCCCTTCTGTTGGCCTTGACTGTGCATGTGCTTGTCTCTCAGCCTGAGCTATATCAGTGGGGGCGTACCCCTCCTCAGGAGAAGACAGGCAGTGGGAGTGTATGCCTCCTCAGGGGAAGGTAGTACCTCTGCTGTGGTTGGGGCTGAGCTGGATCTGGTGTCTACCTTATCCAAAGCTCCTTAGGGACCCAGGCCCTCCAACCCATGCTTACACTCTCCAAGCTAACATTTTGGAGACAGGCTCAGAGAGATTATGAGACTAGCTATGGACCACACAGCAAGCATTGGTAGCTGGAGCTAAGACAAGAAGTAGGTGCACTTGTGTTGTCTGTGCTCCTGCTACCTCTGGTACCTTGCTGAGCCTCTGGTCAGCAAGGTGTAGTCATGTGCAAGGATGTGGCTGTTAAGGGGTACCTGGCCTAGAGATGAGACCTGTATCAATTCTGCCCTTCAGGTGCCCACCCACATCAGATGCTGTGGCAGGAGGCGACTGGGAGCCTCGTGTTGAGAGGCAGGCAGAAACCTCAGAAGAGGGGTATCCAGGTGGGGTTTTTAAATGATGACTGGAAGTCTGCCATTGTTTGTTTGTTTATATGTGCACATGTGTGGAGATTATATGACAACTCATGGGAGTTGGTTCTCTCCTTCCACTCATGTGGGATCCACCCCAGTTGTCAGACTTGGCAGCAAGCTCCTTTTTCCACCTCACCAGCCCTGAGTCAGATTTTAGCCAACACTTTTACCAAATCTACAGCATGCAGATCTGTAGGGCCAGCTCAAGTGAGTTTCAGCAGCAGGCACACATGGTGGCCAGTGGGGCCTGAATGCTACCATACCACTGAATGGTGTTCTTGGGATGAGTCTAGATATGCTGGGTGGTTTGGGGAAGAATGGAGACAGTGAAGAGGAAGTGCTAGTCTAAAAGATGGTTTTCTTGGGCCCTGGAGTGAGGAGCAGTGTGGGGTGTGTGTCATACTTGATCCTGGGGGCTCCCTGGATTAGAGAGGCACCTTGGGGTTGGAGGAGAAGTGTGACCCAGTGCTGGTCCCACGTGAACACTGTCTGCTACTGGCAAGTCCTTTCCTTGTATTCATTTTTTAATCTCCACTTCCCCTCCTTTATCCTCCTGACACTTCACAGAGGCTCCGTTTCCTCAGGCTGGTTGCTGCAGATAATAGGGCATGCAGAGTGATAGAGAGGGCTGCTGCAAAGTGACCAACTGCCTGCTGTGTGTTTGGTGGGGGAGTGACATCTTCAGGAGTACACCATGCAGCAAGTTCTAAGCTTAGCTTTGCTCTTTTTCTGTCAGGTGATCCCAAGAAAGCAAGATCCCTGTCTCCCGAATCTCAGTTTGTGGTGCTGCCCAGGGGCCCATTGGGTCAGAGATCTCAGGCTCCCTGGTGCTGATGTGCCCCCTGGATGCTGGTTCCAGGCCTTGGAAGATGGATGGGTGGAAAGCTGGCCTTTATGGCCTACACCATCTTAGCGGCTCTCCTCTTTATTGTCTTAATGCACACCAGTGACTTGAGACAAAGCTATGACACAGAGGGAGAGGACTGGTTTCCAGGATGCCAGGGCTCTATTGGGAATGTGGGTGTTAGGGAAAGCTTCACAGAGTGGACCATTCTGGGTTGGGTGTTGTAGGCTGACTAAGCGCTCGCTAAGAACAGACTGTAAGTGTTCTCTAAGTAAAGGGAACAACTCGTGAAGAAACAGCTGAAGGTAAACGTGGGAGGGAAGGGAGGGTGTGGAAAGACGAATCTTGAGCAGTTGTCCAGAATGCTGGAGGAGTGGTTAGAACAGAGATATTATGACCAGTGGGGCCAGGAAACCCTAGGACATCCTTGGTCCTAAAGTTTGTCTACCATTAGGGTATCTCCCAGCAGCAGCTCCATTTTGTGAGCAGAGAAGTCCTGAGAGGATCAAGATGGAGCAATCATCACACACCGAATTTAATGACCCTGGGAGCGCAGAGCCCTGTGCCAGGCGCTTTCTCAAGTGCCATACATCTATGAGTTCATGGAATTTTCCAGCACCTCTATGAGGCAGCCACTTTATTAACCAAATTAAAGGAAGAGATGACGGAGACTCCGAGAGGTTGAGTTGCTAGTCTAAGCTCACTCAGCTGGAAAGCTTGCCTGGGCCCCTGTGAACTCTCTCCAGGTATCCTGTCTGCCCTCTGGAAGGTGCAGGATGCAAATGTGGTCTATGAGCTTCTGGGGTTTCTTTGCCCTTAAGGAACTTCACCCCAGATAGGGCACTGGCGACCAACAATAGGATTTTTTATCAAAGTCCAGCTTGGAGAACCAGTGAGTGTGCTAGTTTACTTACAGGACATGGGGGAAAGGTTACTCACAGGAGCCCTTGTGGTTCCAAAGCAACCACAGCACTGCCAGGCTCCACCCTACCATGAATGGCAATGTCACTGAAGCTGCTGTGGCATGGAGTCCTCCTTTCTTTTATATACCCTAGCACCCTCCAAGATCACTGTGGCTAGGGAAAAGGGGAGGGAGTAATGGCGGGACTCCCAAGTGAAGACCCTGTGATCCTCACCTTCCCCTCTCTAACTAGGGACTATCAACAGCTGCTCTACTATTACCATAGACCTAGCTGTCACTGTGTTGTTCTGCTGAATTAGTTGCCATAGTTACCAGACCAAGGCATATCCACCCCAAGATGGTGATGTAGTGGACATGTTGTGATATGCAACAGGGCCTCTCTGCTCCTTGACTGGTGGGTGAACCAAGGAGTGAGGAGTCAGGGAGACAGTGGGAGAACCGAGAGGTGGCTGCTGGGTATTTTTCTGAGGTTCTCTGATTCTGAGCCACTGTCAGGACATCTTGGGATCCCTTCACCCAGGCAGGTGGGTGGTCTCTGGCACTGTAAAAGCAACAGGCTTTCTTAGGAGTTTCCAGAAGGGGCCCTTAGTTACCTCCTCTCTAGCTTTGGCCGTGTGCACCCCTTTGCCTTCCCACACACCGTCCCTCCAGCCCAGTCTCTCTGGGTGTCAGCAACATTCAGGGACTGTGCTCTAAAGTTTCTTTGTCTGGGTTGAGTGGCATTTCTTTTTTTTTTTTTTTTTTTTAAACATTTTTATTTATTTATTATGTATACAGTATTTGCTCTACATATATGCCCGGGCAGATCTCAATGTAGATGGCTGTGAGCCACCATGTGGTTGCTGGGAATTGAACTCAGGACCTTGGGAAGAACAGCCAGTGCTCTTAACCTCTGAGCCACCTCTCCAGCCCATGTGGCATTTCTTTCATGTGGAAAATATCTCCTGAAGATACTTGACCAGACATTTTTGTATAAAGCCTTTTTCCTCCATGGCCCTTGACTGCCTGTCCCTATTTTGTGGAAAGAATACTTGAGCTTCATGGCCTGTCCCTGTGGTCCACAGCCTGAGAGGGTAAAGCCTGGGGGGCTCACAGTCCACAAAGTAGTCCATTACCCACCCTAATTCAAGCCTTGTGTTAGAAGGGCCCACTCACCTTATGATGGAAGTCTCTGGATTTGGATAAACAGAGTTCTTATACCTGAAGTTGGCCTCAAAGCCACCAGCCTAGACTGTGAGGTGAATCATTGCCAACACACTAGTGACCTTTAAAGAGGAGCGAGGGACTGGAGGTGTGGCTTAGTTTGCAGAGAACTTGCTCAGCATGCACAAAACCCTGGGTTCAACCCCCAGCATCACATATACTGGGCATGGTGGCCGTACCTGTAATGCCAGCACCTGGAAGGTGGATGTTCAAGGTCATTCTTAGCTACATAATAAATTGGAGGCCAGTCTGGGCTACGTGAGACCCTGTCTTTAAAAACTCAGCAGTGATCTTATTCTCTGAGTCATCTGGGATCAGGCTAGAGTGGACAGGATTGGCGAAACCAACCATCAGTGCCCGGTTGGGATGGTGCCAGATTGGTGAGGTGGTAGGGAGGTCACTCAGCTTGCCATTAGAAAGGACTGGTTTGGCTGGGCTATGTGTGAAGAGGATTGAAAATCCTATCCACTGATAGACCCATTTTACAGACGAAAAGGCCATGCAGTGGCAGTTTGAGATGACCAAAATGTAGAAGGCCTGGGCCTCTTGAATCACTGGCTGGGTGGTGATATTTTTATACTTCAGAAGCCCCTGGGGCTGTCTGTTTTCTCTGCTCGGTGAGGGAGAAGGTGGCAGCTAGCCTAGCCCCAGATGGGCAGCCATACAGAATTTGGGCAGAGCCAGGGCCCTCTCCACTCCTCATCATTCAAAAGCTCAGACTACAATGGAGTCTAGAGGTGCCATAGCCCAGGACTCTGACCAGAGGTTAGAGTTTCCTCAGCTAGACTGGAAGCTCCAGCAATCCTCCTGCCTCTGCTCCACTCGGGTTGGGGTTACAGCCGTGTTCAGGACCACACCCAGCTACTTGTGTGAGTGCTGGTCTCTGACCTCTGGTTCTCATGGCTGCAGAGCAGCACACTCTACTGAGCAGTCTCCCCAGGCCCCTTATCTAGGTCCCTTCATTCAGTGGAGTGTTGGGCGAGTGCTCTGTGATCCTGCCTGCCATTCTCATGTCTGGACGGAGTTTTGTGGGATGTGCGGAGGATCTGTGAGTTCTGTGCTTCTAGCTCATCTACATCACAGTTCCAGGTATCTGGGGCCCCTAGTTTGGGACTCCTACCCATGATGCAACAGTAAACATTCCTGAGCCATCCTTCTCATAGACAGGAGGACATTTTTCTCTTGGGCACATACCTGAGAAGTGAGGATGCTGCCTAGCTATTCTTAGCCTGTCACCTTTTACTAAAGGATCTGGGGGTTGTTTCCAAGGTCATAGTCCTGGTGTGCGTGTATATGTGTGACCACACATATGCTTATGTTTACACAGGTGCATTTGAAGGTCAGAGGCCAACCTTACATGTCATTCCTTGAGATGCCATCCGCCTTGTTTTTTGAGACAGTCTCTACCCTGGCCTGGAGCTCACCAAGTAGGCAAGGTTGGCTGGCCAGTGAGCCCCACCTCAGCAAGCTGCCTGTCTCCACCTCCCCAGCACCCCAGTGCTGGGATTACAAGTACATGCTATCATGCCTGGCTTTTTTTTCCCTCCTCCCTTTAATGTGTGTCATGGGGATTAAACTCAGGTCTTCATGCTCACAAGGGAAGAAGCATTTTACAGACTGAACCTTTGAGACAGTCTCTCACATATCCTCCTGCCAAGGCCACAGTGTTTCATTCTGGGCAGTTGGAGGGGAGGTGTTCATTCTAAGTGGCAGAGCTGGACCTAGACCTGTGGTCTCTCCTCTGGGTCCAGGACCCTTGGCTACTTGGCAGCAATGCCCAATCTGTCACTCAAGTAGATCTGAATCCTGGGCCTCCAGTATCTCAGACAGAGCTCTGCATGTCCTACGGCCCTGGGCAGTGCACTCTGGGAAAAATGAAAAGGAGAAAGGAGTGGAAGGAAACTCAACATGGAAAAGAAGTGTGTCTCCAAAAAAACCAGGCCTTTCACCGGTAACCAAAACATGACATTCCTGTACCTAATAACCACAGCCAGCTTGGCCTCTCTAAGCTGTAACTCTTGCAGGGAGCTGTGCTGAGATCGTCCCTGGGACACAGAGACAGGCAGTGTCCTTCAGCCATTTGATGATGTCTGGCTTTGGAGCTACCTCATCATTTCAGTGCATTTGCTGTGGCCCAGGTGCCAGGGGCTTCTCATAGGCCTCAGGAGGGGCAGTGTGCTACTTACCCTAAGGGGCTGCTCTGCCTGCTCACCCTCCCTTTCTCGGGTGCTTTGATGGGTAAGAGGTGTTTATAGGCTTGATTCACGACCCAGTTACCAGGGTTTTCCACGGAAATAACTTATTAAAGGGACCGAGCACACAGCAACATTGAAGTCTAGAGGGTGGTGTGCATCAAAGGCAGCACTGGGGCCAGCAGTCAGAGCTTCAAGGGGTCCAGGGCTGGGGACAAGGGCCAGGCCTCTGAGGGACAACAGACAGGGGGTGGCTGGGCTGCAGAGTAAACACTTAGGCTTAAGAAAACAACTCAGACAAACTGAAATTCAAGCTATTGGAAAGAAACACAAGTGAGTGTCCTGGGGCCTGGGTTTGGGTGGGAGTGGGGTGGGTAAGGCCCCAGGTTCCAGACCAACCCCACCCACCAGGAATGGGGACACACATGCAGTGCCTAAGCTCTGCTGTCATGCCCCTTGGCACAGGCACTGCTGGGGAGGAAATACCAAGGATGCACAGTGCTGGGCGGAGGATGGGCAGAGCCATCTGGTGGAGAAGAGAGGTTTGGGAAAGGAATCTTTCAGGCTTTCCCTTCCCAGGTGCTTGTTCCTTTGATTCAATATCCTATCCTGGTTTTGTTTGTTTGTTTGTTTTGAGACAGTCTCCTGTAGTCCAGGCTAGCTCTGAACTTGCTATGTAGCTGAGAATGCTCTTGAACTTCTCATCCTTCTGCCTCCACAGCCTGAGTGCTGGGAGTATAGGTTTGTGCCACTATGGCCAGTTTTACTTGTGGACCGAACCCCGGGCTTTGTGCATGCTAGGCAAGCACTCCACTGACTGAGCCGCATCCCCAGATCCTATATTATTCCTTTCTTCTTTTTGTAACCTTTGTATGTGTGTGTGGGACTCGTGCATGTGTATCTGCACTGATGTACACAGTGGTGTTAGAGATGGGTGTTGGATTGGGTGCCTCACTCTGTTGCTTCACCACGCACCTTAGGTTTTAAGGCAGAATCTCTCATTATCTGGAGCTCACTGGTTTTGCTGGGCTGGCTCTCAAGCCTCTGGGATCTGCCTGGCTTTGCTCCCTTCCCCTACTCCTGGACTGGGGTTACAGACCTACACCCCATCCAACTTTTTTGAGGTTTACTAAAAGTCTTCTGTTTCCATTAAGCCTTGGGAGACTGCAGCCCTCAGTGGCTTCTTTTTTCTGTACTTTTAGTGGCTGTCATCTCTCTAGTGCTCTCATGCAGAGGACTGACTTCGTATAGACCTTCTGTCCCCTGCGAGGCAATTTATGTCCTCTGGACAGGGCCTGGGTCTGCTTCTGCCCTTTGGCAATCAATACATGACAGTCGGGCTGGTGTACACATGATAGTTATATTGTAGTGGCAGAGTACAGGATGAGGGTCAGACATTGTGCTGTGTTTCCTTTTTTCTTTCTTTTTTTGATTTTTTGAGACAGGGTTTCTCTGTGTAACCCTGGTTGTCCTGGACTCACTTTATAGACCAGGCTAGCCTCAAACTCACAGAGATCCTCCTGCCTCTGCCTCCTGACTTCTGGGATTAAAGGTGTACACCACCATGCCCGGCATGCTATGTTTCTTATTCCGTACGCTTATTCATTCCTGATAAGGTAGGTCCTGTGGTTCTTTGTGTCCATTTTACAGGTGAGAAAACCAAGGCTCAGATGGAGAAGTAAAGTGCCCAGGGTTGACAAGTGAGTAGGGTGGCTGGGGGCTGCACCCAGGTCAGCCTGACTCAGGAGCCTGTAGCGCTGGGAAGTTACTGGACCTCTCTGGGCTGGCATGGCTCCCAGGCTCTGTTAGTCAGTTCACCAGAAGCCAGAAAAATAAGCTCTCTGGAACCAACAGTGTTTATTGTTTGGCCCACATAAGATACAGTGTGTGTTCTTGAAATCTTACTTTGAAGTATCCTGTTGCATGAAGTTTGTGCCTTTGTAACTATTACTACACAATTAAGATAGAAAATAGGGCAGAGAGGCTGCCCAGCAGTAGGATGCCCCTATATATGCTTGTCTAGCATATACGATACCACGAGCCTGATATCCAAGCATCCCACCTGTAATCCCAGAACTGGAGAGATGGAGGCAGGAGAATCAGCATCAGGTCATCCCCCACTGCTTCAAGTTTAGGCTAGCCTGGGCTGCTCGAAACTGTCTCTAGCAAGCAAAACAATCACTGTCTTTGGGGTTCCTCATGAATCCAGGGCTCATTACACTTGTGCAACTGTCAAGAATGATTGTTGGGGGCTGGAGAGATGGCTCAGCGGTTAAGAGCACTGGCTGCTCTTCCAGAGGTCATGAGTTCAATTCCCAGCAACCACATGGTGGCTCACAACCATCCATAATGAAATCTGGTGCCCTCTTCTGGCCTGCAGATATACCTGCAGACAGAACACTGTATACATAATAAATAAATCTTTAAAAAAAAAAAAGATAAGCTGGGCGGTGGTGGCGCACGCCTTTAATCCCAGCACTTGGGAGGCAGAGGCAGGCGGATCTTTGTGAGTTCGAGGCCAGCCCGGTCTACAAAGTGAGTCCAGGACAGCCAAGGATACACAGAGAAACCCTGTCTCGAAAAACCAAAAAAAAAAAAAAAAAAGAATGATTGTTGGGTTTATTTTTTTAAACATTTATTTATTATGTATACAGTATTTGCTCTACATAAATGCCTGGGCACAAGACCTCAACGTCGATGGTTGTGAGCCACCATGTGGTTGCTGGGAATTGAACTCAGGACCTTTGGAAGAACAGCCAGTGCTCTTAACCTCTGAGCCATCTCTCCAGCCGATTGTTGGGTTTTAATCCATATTTTTCCTATTGGCAAAAGATAGTGAGCATTTCTCTTGCACAGCTTACTTCCTATTTGTGTTTCTTCTTGGATGATGCATCTATTCAGGTCTTTATAGGACTTTTTTTTTTTTTTTTTTTTTTGAGACAGGGTTTCTCTGTATAACAGCTCTGGCTGTCCTGGACTCACTTTGTAGACCAGGCTGGCCTTGAACTCACAGAGATCCGCCTGCCTCTGCCTCCCAAGTGCTAGGATTAAAGGCGCACGCCACCACCCCCCAGCTGTTGTTTTTTGAGACAGGGTTTCTCTGGTGTTTATCCCTGGATGTCCTGGAACTTACTCTTTAGACCAGGCTGGTCTCAAACTCACAGAGATCCGCCTGCCTCTGCCTCCCGAGTGCTGGGGTTAACGGTGTGCACCACTGCCTGCTTTTATGTGACTTTTACATTATGTAATATGATTATTGACTTTAGATTGTTCTTTATATATTCTAGGTTTCAGTCATGTAATAGGTATTTGCAAATATTTTCTCTCTGCTTATGGCTTGACTTTCCATTTTCTTCATGGAGTCTGTTGAAGAGCAGAAGGTTTTAATTTTGTTAAAGTTCACTTTATCAGTTGTTCCATTTCATGCTTTTCCTGCCTTTTGAAGGACTCTTCCAAACTCCAAGATCAGCAGATTTTCTGGAAATTTTATTGTTTTGTGTTTAGATTTTTAATTTTTAAAAATTTAATTGTTTTTATTGTTTTTATTTTACGCATATTGGTGTTTTGTTTTGTTTTTTTTTTTTTGGTTTTTCGAGACAGGGTTTCTCTGTGTATCCTTGGCTGTCCTGGACTCACTTTGTAGACCAGGCTGGCCTCGAACTCACAAAGATCCGCCTGCCTCTGCCTCCCAAGTGCTGGGATTAAAGGCCTGCGCCACCACCGCCCGGCTCATATTGGTGTTTTTCCTGCATGTATGTCTGTGTAAGGATGTCGGATTCCCTGGAACTGAAGTTACAGACAGTTGTGAGCTGCCATGTGGGTGCGGGTCCTCTGGAGGAGCAGCCAGTGCTCTTAACCACTGAGACATCTATCCAGACCTATGTTTAGGTTTATAATCTATGATGACTTGATTTTTGTAAAATGAGTGAATATGTGTGTGTGTGTGTGTGTCTAGATTTGTTTGTTTGTTTTTTGACACAGGGTTTCTCTGTGTAGCCCTGGCTGTCCTGGAATTTGATTTGTAGGCCAGGCTAGCCTCGAACTCAGAGATTCGTCTGTTCCTTCCTCCTGAGTGCTGGAATTAAAGGTGTGCACTACCACTGCCTGGCTCTTGATTCTTTTTAGACGGAGGTCTCCTACCTTCTGATTGATTCAGAAGATATTCCCTTCTTGGGAATTACATTGGTTGGTACATTTGTCAAAAGCTAATTGATGAGACTGGGGATGTGGCTCTGTAGAGTGCTTCCCTAGCCTACCAGAAGCCTTGGGAATCTGCAACACTGTGTCCTTTGGTGTGCCCTGTGAATCCTAGCTCTGAGGAGGTGAAGGCCAAGGAGTCAGAAGTTCAAGGCTGTCTTTGGCTACATAGTGAGTTGAAGGCCAGCCTGGGCTACATGAGACCCTGTCTTTAAAAAAAAAAAAGTTTGTGATTATAACACATGTGTGGTTCTCCTTCTGGGTTCTTCTGTGTGTTTCAGTATATATAATCTTTTCTTGTTCCAATACCTCGGAGTATTGATTACTGTGGTGTTTTTATGATGAGCTTGGAAACCATGTAGTGTTGAGTTATTCAATCTTGTTCTTGAAGTTTTGGCTCTTACAGATTATTTCCATTTCCCTGTGAAGTTTAGATCTGCCTGTTGACAGTCACAGAAAGACCAGTGGGGATTTGGATTGGGATTGCCTGGAGTCTAAAGATCACTATGGAAAAAAACTGTCATTTGACTGTTGACTCTTCCAAACAATGAATATACATCTTTCCCAATATCTTCCATCAACATTTCAGCATACAGATTTATACATTATTGTTAAGTGTGTGCCTCGGGCTTCCATATTTCTTTCTTACCCCTGCCCCCGCCCCTGAGACAGGGTTTCTCTGTGGCTGTCCTGGAACTCAGAGATCCGCCTGCCTCTGCCTCCTGAGTGCTGGGATTAATGGTGTGCACCACCACCACCTGGCTTCGCTTCATATCTCTTAGAGTCATCATAAAATGGTACTTTAACTTTTCCAGGGAATGCCCCCTTGGTTAGTATAATGCTTGCCTGGTACACACAAACCCTGGTGTTCAGTCCCTAGCACTACAGAAGCTAGATGTGGTACCTTACACATGCAATCCCCAAACTAGGATAGTGGAGGCAGGGCATAGAGAAGTTCAAGGTCATTTTCTGTACATAGCAAATTCAAAGGCAGCCTGGGCTATGTGAGACCCTGTCTCCAAATAAAACCCTCCCAAACCAATCCCCCCACCAAAAAAAAGATTCCACATTTTCTAGTTGCATACTATTAGTCATTAAAAGTACAGTTAGCTTAAACATTTTAAAATTATATATATATTTTTGTGTGTATATGTGGGGGTGCACTTCCACAGTGCTTGTGTGGAGGTCAGAGGACAACTTGTGGCAGTCAATTCTTTCCTTCTGTCATGTGGGTCCCAGGGATGAAGTTTAGGTTGACAGGCTTGGAGGGGGGCGCCTTCACCTGATCAGTGTTGGGACTTTTCTCATGGATCAGAAACTGGCAGAGTTTTAGCCTGGGATTGTATAGTGGCCTGTCTCCCCACCCTCAGCTCTGAACCCCTGCTAGGACTATGCAGGGCCAGGAGGAGATTCAAAGGCCAGAGGCATCAGTGGCAGCCAGAAGGCTGAGGTCCTTCCAGGATTGCTGACACTCAGAGGTGGCCAGTTCATGTTTGACTGTTTTCAAAATCTAAAAGCCCTGGGCTTGGAAGAGCAGATTTTGGCTGACCTCACCCCGAGGTGCTGAGTGTGGAGTTTAAAGGCCTTTGTAACTCTTTGGTTTGGAATGGGGCTCTGGACAGAGCTGGGGGAAACACTGGAGCCTGTTACTACAGCCCTTGGTTGCTCCACCTCTGGAAGGGAAGCAACTGTTCCTCCCTTTGTTACCACAGAAGTCCCAGGAACCTGACAGGATGCAGAGAGGGAAAGGAGGGCAGGAGAAGGCCCTAGTAAGGCGTACTGCACATAGAGCCAGAAGCGTCTCTAAGCAGTTGCTGTGCGTCCATTAGTCTTAGCTTGCATTGGAACTGCTGAGTTATCCCATGTTACAGGTGAAGAAACAGAAGCTCAGAAAGATTTCGCTCACCTATCACTCAGCAAATGAAGGAGCTGTGATTGAAACCCAATTGTGTGTGTGTTCACATGTGTATGCTTGTGTGTGGGAGGGCAAACATGAGTGCACATTCATATTAGAGGATAACCTCGGGGGACCCCCACTTTTTGTTCTAGATTAGGTTGCTCACTGGCCTGGAACTTCGCCAGTTAGGTTAGGCCAGCCGGTTGGAGAGCTTCCGTGGATCCCCTGCGTCCTTCTGTCTCTGCCTGTCTCTATGTGCCAGCTTACCCCTGGGAATGTCATTGTCTCAGGCCTTTTGCCTGGGTTCTTGAACCTTCACACCGGCAGAGCCCCTGCTTTACTGATGGACTGCTTCACAGTCCCCAGTTTGGATCATAACTCCAAAACCGTGCAGTGGAGTGTGACTACTTATAGGGCAGGAAGTTCTGGAGCCAGACAAAAGTGCTGGCTGTACAATTTTGTGAATATGCCTGCTGCCACAGGGCCAAAACTCTAAAGTGGTATCAGTAGTAAGCTATGGTCTATTTAGATAGTCTTTAGGTTACATTTATGTATTTGTGTATGTTTGCATGCGCGCATGCATGTGTGTGTGTGTGTGTGCCATGACATGTATGTGGAAGTCAGAAGACAAGTTGTGGGAGTCAGCTCTCTCCTACCATGTGGATCCCAGGGAATGAACTCAGGTTGTCAGGCTTGGTGGCAAGTACCCTAACCCATTGAGTTATCTCGCCAGCTGTGTTTGTTCTTCTTTTTTTAGATTTTTAAGTTTTATGTGTATGAGTGATTGCCTGTATTTGGGTGTACCATGTGCGTGCCTGGTGCTTACAGAGGTCAGAAGAGGCCATCTCATCCTCTGGAACTAGAGTTATAGATGGTTGGGAGTCATCATGGGATGTTGGGAATTGAACCCAGGTCCTCTACAAGAGTAACAGGTGCTCTTGACCTCTGAGCCATCTCTCCAGCCCTGGTGTAGTTTTTTTTTTTCATAATTGCCTGTACCACTCATGCTGCCTCTTGATGTTACAGGCTCACTGTGTGGCAGACGGTGGTAGATCCTCCTCTCCTGCCTCAGGATGCAGGCAGGAGGCCACAGGGGATATAACCAGCAGGCTAGCGTGCTGGTGTGGCCTCTCCAGAACAGAAAACTGGGGGAGGAAATCAAGACACTGTCCCAGAGCTTTTAATTCATATAAGAAAGGCAGGGCCTGAGGTGACCACAGCCTGCTGGACAGCACAGCCATGCTGTCATCCAGTACTGGACTGGAACCGGTGTAGATGGCAAGGTGCCTGCCTCTTGACCCCTGCTCTTTGTTCTTTGGCATTGCTGGGAGCTGTGACTTCTTTGCCTACTAGAGACTGGAGCAAGGTCAGGGAGGACATCTAAACCTAACTCCCTGTTGGGCTTGGTGTTCACACTGGTAAAACCAGCTTTTGGGAAGTTGAGGCCAGAGGATGTAAGTTCAATGCCAGCCTCAGCTACAAGAGACCCTGCTTCAAAATACAAAATTCTCTTCTGAAGCAAGCTTCTAAGAGGAAGGAGGCAGCTGGGAAGCTCCACGGAGCTTCCTTCCTCCTCCTTCCACTAAAGGGAGACTCAGCCAACAGCCATGAAATAGCTAGTCCTGGGTGTAGAATTAGCATAGAAAATATGGGCTGCGCACTTGCATTTTAAGTGTGTATTCATGTGTGGGGAGGGGTGATCATGCTTATACATCTGAAAGTCACTAGTCAGGTGTCTTCCTCAATCACGTTCTTGTCTGTCTCTCTGTCTGTCTGTCTGTCTGTCTGTCTTATTGTGGCAGAATCTCTCACTCAACCTAAAGCTTGCCATTTCTGCCATATTGGTCCCCCAGTGCTGGGATTATAGGAACATGCCTATGTCATTTGGATTTTATTTTGGTTATAAGGATGCAAATTCAAGTTCTCACACTTGTACAGCAAGCACGCACTGAGCTGTCTCTCTGAGGGCTCCTTCTACCAAACCTGTCTTTTAAGACGGTGTCTCATGTAGCCCAGGCTGGCTTTGAACCCTGATCCTCCTTCCTTTACCTCCTGAGGGCTGGGATTACCGGCATGTATCACCCCAACCTGCTCCCATTGGCATTTGACTCTGAGATAATCAATGAAAACAAGTTGCATAGGCAGGTCCCCAACAGTGTTTGGGACTGTCATACTAGAACATTCTTCACTGTACACGGGAGACTCACATTTTGCCTGCATACCCTGTGGTTATTTGTCAGCCTCTCCTGGACCATCTGACTTACCGGCTGAGCTGAGACGCAACCCTGACCTGTGGAGACCCCACACATGGTTTATAGGGTGTTATCTTCTAATCCCCCCTAAGGGCACAATGCCTGGCAGCAGAGCCCACAAAGGTCGTCTGGCCATCCCTGGGCCTCACCCAGATACCTGTGAAAGCAGAGCCTCCCAGCACACCTGCCCCTGTTTCCTCAGGTGACTGTGAGTTCTGCAGGTGGCTCTAAAGGGTGATCTAGATCAAGGATGACCTAGGCTACAGATTCCTTGCCCTGAGGACTCAGATTCCATCATGTAGGAATTGGAAAGAAAACCAGAGGTGGAGAGGGAACCTCTAGCAACTTCCTGAGGCCCTTTCTCTGGTTTGTGCCCAGGAATATGCTAGGGACAGGCTAGAGCCTCAGCAACTTGGGAACTCATATTCCCTCCAAAGCTCAACATCATCCCAGCAATCCACAAGAAGAAGAGGGAAAAGTTCAGCAGGGCATCTTGCACATGGACTTTGCTTCAGATTGCCAGGGCATCAGGCTTTTCCATCATCCCCCAGTCCTATTGGTTCCACTACTTGACTGTGCTGCTAGGCTGTTGTCATTCTGCCATCCTGTGTAATTATATGTTATCTTGGTGCGCGAAAGAGACAGAGACAGAGACAGACAGAGAGAGAGAGAGAGAGAGAGAGAGAGAGAGAGAGAGAGAGAGAGAGGGAGGGGGGGAGGGGGGGGGGGGGGGGGGAATGAGAATGTGTTTTTATATACATGGCTGGGAACAGGTTTAAAAAAAAAAGTACTGCAAATTGTCCTCCCAGTACTTGGCAGGTGGATCTCTAGACTAGGCAATAGCAAGTCCCAGGTCAACCAGGGCTACATAATTAGACCCAGCCTCAAGAAACAAAAACAAAAAGGGGAAAAATTCTCCTCTGACCTCCCCTCCAAATGTATGTATTCTCCCACTCTTTCCTTCCTTGCCCTCCCCCAAATTAAAACGTAATAATAATAATAATAAGAGAAGTGAGCCCCTGTCCTTGGGGAGCTCCTATTATTGGGGGGGCAGGGGCAGACAATCCTGGGGCAGATAGGACCATGTTGCCCAGGAGGGCAAGGGTGAAAGAATGATGAGTTCACACAGAGCTCAGAATGTGATCAGGTGGACATTCTGCTTGCAGACTCCAAAAAAATTGGCACAATGATGTCTGTGCATTACCGTGAACATTGGTGGTGAGTGACTTGGGAGTGGCAAGAGGTCAGTGACGGACTGGGATGGACTGGGTATGCAGCTCCATTGGTTGAGGGCTTTCTTAACCGGACAGTGGGCAGCTTGGGAGACTCTTCCCCTTTGGAGCAAGGTCATGAGCACAGGGAGCCAAGATGACTCTTGAGTTAGTTACTGTAGTGTATTCGCAGCCACCCTTCTTTGGATCCTGAGTTGCTTTGGAGAAGGTAAGGCTCTCACCTGGCAGCATCTGAAACCCAGGAATGGATCCTGTAGCCTCAGCGTGGCTGTGAATGTTCGCAGCCGTCTTCCTGAAGTTCCCAGAGAGAGTCTTACTCAGGCCTTCTGTCTGCAAGTGTGTGTGGTGGGTAGAGAGTGGAGGCAGCGTCTGCTTGGGGATGAGGCGTGTGTGCAGTGCCTTTCACGTGCTTTTCTTTTTATTGCTCAGTACAGAAAGGTGGGAAGCCTAGAAAGTGCTAAGAGATGCAAGAAGGGGAAATGATCCGAGGAAGGAGATGTCAGGAGCTCCCAGAACCAGACTCTGGAAACAGCATCGTTGTTTTTAGGGTATTTTCACTTATTCTGCTTAACTCCTACCCCATACCCTGTTTAAAAAAACATATACAGTTTTGGTGCTGGGATCTAGCTCAGGGGTATTAGCACTTGCCTAGAATGCATGAGGCCTGGGTTTGATCATTAGCCCCAAAGTAAACAAGCAAATGAAAACACCACACACACACACACACACACACACACACACACACACACACACACACACACACAAGCACAGTTTTGTGTTCTTCCATTTGTCCTTAGCATTATATAAAAGCTCTCCTGTGACTTACGCTTTTTATAAACATTGTTTTTGATGGCTTTGTTCAGTTCTGGCCCAGAGCTCTAAGGGCAGGCTTAGCATGAGATTCACACTGGCTTCCAGGCAAGCAGAGGGCCCCTGGCTGGGGCGGGACCTGAGCTGGGCTTGTGAGGAGGCTTTTACCCTGGTGGGGATCTGTTCTCTCAGCTGAGCTCAACCCTGCCCTGACCTGGTTCTCAGAAGTGGGCATCTAACTTGGCAGCACATTCTTCTATGAGTCACTGCAGCCCCAATCCTGAACTTGGTCCTTCCAGGAAGATCCCCCCAACTGGGATACATAGTAGGTGTGTGTTTAGCCAATCTTCTGAGCCCCCAGGAAGGAACTTCAGAACCTCAGTGCACACAGGTGGAATGGTGGGGTGGCCTGCTGGGCTTTGTGTCCACCAGGTTTGCTCTCTGTTTCTTGCCCTTCCCTTTCTCTTTTGCAGAATTCTGGCTTTTAAAATGAGGCTTTGTCATTCATTAGCTCTGCCCTTTGTCAAGTTCCTTAATGTTTCTGAGTCGTGATTCCTCTTCTAAAAATAAGGATGATAATGAGGACCCCAGTTTGGTTCCTGGCATCCAAATGGTGGCTAACAACAGCCTGAAACTCCAGTTTCAGAGGATCTGATGCTCTCCTCTGGCCTCCCTGGCACTTGCATGCACATGCCGTACATACGAATCCGTGAGCACAAACACATAAAATCTAAAAGTTAATTTTTAAAGAAAGATGGCTTATCTGTCCGTTTCTTGGGAAAAATAATTGGAATATGCCCGTGGTGTTCAATCCTGGGCCAGGGACATGTGGGTGCTTCAGTAGTTAGACCCTGACTTTTGGTTACCTGCCCTTTCACTCACCGGAGCAAATGCCCTATAGGTAACGGTTGACCTGAACTACAGTCAACTCAATGATAAATGAGTGAGCCAGTCTTTGCCTTTTGTCTCCTGCTCACACTTCAGTGGGTACCTAAGGCCACCCAGTGTTTCATTCTCAAGGCCCCTGGAGGGTGGAGTGGCAGAGATGCTAAGGAGGGCTCCGTGACTGAGCTGGGGAAGCAGCAGTAATATTAGCAGTAAGCCTTAGCTGTGGCCCTCTCTAGCTGCCAGGCATTTACGAGGCTGGCCTTGTACAGGTGGCCAGAGGACTCCAATGGTCCTCATCTCTCTGCTTTCCAGATGGAAGTAATTTGTATTTGAAAAATAACAACAGCAACAACAAAAAAAAACACTTCATCTCCTTTGGATTTCTGGCTCCTTTAGGACCAGGTGGGGAAATGACAGATGTCATTTATCTATAGAGGCAGATGGGTGGGAAAGCTCCCCACCTTGGTTCATCACTCCTGCCAGCCCTGGCTGATGTGGGGCAGCCCAGGCCCCGCACTGATGCCTTTTGGAGTCACTGCGTAGAGCTTCCCTGCTGCCATGCTTACACCCTGCCCTTACTTATGTTATATCTCATTAGGGACCCCCAAGAGCTTTGGGTCCTTCTGATGCCTCAGCTTCCCCATCTGTAACATGAAGAAGGTGGCTGAATGGGAAGACCTGTCACATTCAGACTCAGCATCATATAGAAATTAGGCTCCTGGCCCTAGGGTTGTAAGGTTTCATCCTGGCCAGGAAGCCATGAGGATTTCCAGGCCCTGGTCTGCTGAGTCAGTCTCCAGAGTAGGGCCTAGGAGTGTGTGGTTAGTGGCAGTTTTAAAAACTGGAAGTTGCCGGGCGTGGTGGCGCACGCCTTTAATCCCAGCACTTGGGAGGCAGAGGCAGGTGGATCATTGTGAGTTCGAGGCCAGCCTGGTCTACAAAGCGAGTCCAGGACAGCCAGAGCTGTTACACAAAGAAACCCTGTCTCGAAAAAAAAAAAAAAAAACTGGAAGTTAATTAGTGGGTTAAGTTCATCAGCGCAGGCCTGACAACTGAGTTCTATCCCCGGAATCCATGTGAAGATAGGAGAAAACTGACTCCTCAGGGTCCTTCTGACTCTACAAGATGCCTTCTGAACAAAGGCCCCTCTCCTCCGGGGACTTCTGTGTCCTTATAGGGACTCACATGAGTGCCTGATGATGAGATACAGGGTCCCAGGCTGCTCTCTCTTGGTTGGATTCTCTTGCTGAGAGTATCTGAATCTCTCAGTCTTCCTGAATTAAGATGACTTGCAGGGCTGGGCATGTGACTCAGTTGGTAGGTTGACTGACTAACTTGACCTGGGTTCTATCCCCAGCACTGAATAAATGGGTGTGCAGTCCTGCACCTGTAATCCCAGCACTTGGGAGGTAGTAGTGGAAGGATCTTCATGAAGTTCATGGTCATCCTTGGCTACACAGGAAGTTTGAGGCCAGTCTGGGCTATCTGAGATTCTATCTCCAAAAAAAAAGCAATAAACAACTAACGTGCCTTCCTACCACTTTCCAGGGAATTGAGGCCCCTAAGAGGCGAGTCCATCCCCAACCTCAAGCCCAAGCAGCTCATGGCAATGTTAGAGGCATTGGGGAGCCCTCATCCTCAAGTACCCCCTCCTCTGCTGCAGGCCCCCATGTCAGTGTCTCTGCCACTGCCCTGAATAGGCACAAGGGCCTAGGCTTTTCCTTCATAACCCCACCCATATCACATCTTCCAAAAATGTCCCTCAGAACAGCATAGGGTACCTGGAAACTTTGTCCTCTGGCAGGCGAGGACTCTATTAGGACCACAGAATCTTGGAGTGGACAGACAAGTTATTTTATTTTATTTTTTGTTTTTTTGAGATAAGAGTTTCTCTGTGTAGCCCTGGCTGTCCTAGAACTCACTGTGCAGACCAGGCTGTCCTTGAATGCAGAGATTTGCCTGCCTCTGCCTCCTGAGTGCTGGGATTAAAGGAGAATACCACCACCACCTAGCGACACAGGTTACTTTAGCTCCCAGCTTGTCAGTGAATGGAACAAGGTCTTACCCCATGCCCTGTCAACATCCAGCAGATAATGTAGTAAGCCCTGTCCTGTCCTAGGGTGTGCAGTGCTCTTGACCAGGACAGTCCCTCTTGGGTCTCCTTGGTCCCCCTGAGCAGTGAGACCCCACCTAAGACACCCTCGTGGTGCTCTGGTCCCCTCTGCAGTAAATGGTGGCTCCCCAGAGTGGGACCCGACTTATGCTCATCAGCAGACCCTGTCCCTAGGAGGGGTTAGAGGGTTGGCCTGGCCTCACAGCTCTGGGGTCCTTGTGGCATTTCTCTCTCCCCCATCTGCAGTCAGACATCTGCTGTGTTTTAGGGTGCTCTGTCAGCTTCTGGCTTCACCCAAATTCCATTCCCTGACTTCTGACCTCAGCCTTGGTAAAGGCCAATACTTTGGCTGTGTGACCTTTTCCTCCGAGTATCAGTTGCCACATCGCCATAATAGCAGGTGTCATGTGGCCCGTTCTTCCCCCATTCCTAGCCTTCTGTGATGCTTATGGGGTAGAAGTTCCCCAGGGAAGATGGAGTGACCACTGCCCTAGCCAGCAGTATCTCACAGGGTTCTGAGAGTCCCCTCAACCTTGGGGCCGGGGGGAGGGGAGAGTGGCAGTGGACAATTTTCTTTCTAGAATTAGTAGATAGGGTATTTTTCTCCTGGCACTCCCCTCCACCCCCTTAACACTCAAACACATACCAATACCACAAGTCTGTTGTGCTGTGCTCTCTTGGAGCAGCAAGTGTCTGGGCTTAGATGTTGAACAGATGACCAAGTCGGGTTTTACATCTGTTAAATGGGTGTGCACTTGGAAAGGCTTTTGTCAGATAAAAATGTGTGACGACATAGGACAATCCTTGTGCAAGAATTGCCTTCCTGCCTGTCATTGTCTCTGAGGCCCATGTTCGACTTCCAGTTAGCAAATGAGCCAATAGATCCCCCTTTTGTTTTTTGTCTTTTTTTTAAAGAAATTGGCTATTTATTTATGTTTTTACAAAAGAACGTAATTACTTTTATGTGCATTGGCATTTTGCTTTGCATGTGTCTGTGTGAAGGTATCAGATCTCTGGGAACTGGAGTTACAGACAGTTCTGAACTACCATGTGGGTGCTGGGAATTGAACCTGGGTCCTTTGGAAGAGCAAGCCAGTGCTCTTAACACTTGAGCCACATTGCAGCCCCTAGTATATTCACATATGTCGTGCACACATGCATGATCAAATGTATGTCTGTGTCCATGCGTGTGTGCAGGCCTGAGGCTTTTATCAGGGGTCTTCCTCAATCTAGCTCTACCTTATTTATTGAGGCAGGATCTCTATTGAACCAGGAGCTCCCAATGTGGCTAGTCTGAACAGTTTGCTCCAGGGACCCCATCTTTGTCTTCTGAGTCCAGGATTACAGGTGGATTTCCACGCCCACTCAACTTTTAGGCCTTTTGTTTTTCTTGTTGGTGCTAGAGATCTCAACTCTGGTCCTCATAGCAAGTGTTTTTTGAACACCGAACTAGCATCCTACCCCTATTTATTTTTATGGGTATGTTTTTGTGTCCCAGGGTATGTGTGTACCATGTGCACCCGCTAGTCCAAGGAAGTCAGAAGAGGGCATCTGATCCCCTGGAACTGGACTTAGAGATGGCGGATATGAACCCCCAGGTGGGTGCTGGGAATCCAACCTGAGTTCCCTGCCTGAGCAAGAAGAGCTCCTAACAACTGAGCCGTTCCCAGCCTCCTTAATCCTCTTTAAGAATATATACTTTTTTTTTTTTAAAGGCGAGGTCACAGGTGGCCCAGACTAGCCTCAAATTTACTTACTATGTAGCTAGATATGACCTTGAACTTTGTTCCTCTGGTCTACCTCCTAAGTGCTCGGGTAACACATGTGTGCCACCAATGCTCTATTCCTTGGTTTCCCTCCCTCCCTCTCTCCCATCTTCTTTCTTTTCTTGTAATTCATGATTAATGCAGAACATTTAGAAAGCAAGAAAAGCCTAAGGGAAAAACAAACTACCCTCAACTTTTGTTACTCTGAAAGCAAATAATGCTGTTGTTATTACAATCATTTGGAATATTATTTTTTCTCGTCATCTTGTTTCTCAGTGAATAGAGGAGTTTAAAAAAGGAAGTTAAACATGAGAGAGGGAGTTATATTACTTTCTATACATTGTAACAAGTGAGAAGAAGCCCATCCAGTTGATGTGCCTTCCTTCACCCATATTGAGGACATTTCCTTAATTCAACACATATTCCCTGTGACCTTCAGTGGCTGCTTAGTATTCTTTCTCATGGACCTAACATGTTTACTCAGCCAGTGCCCCCAGCTCTGGACTTCAGAGGTGGCAGAGATTTCTTTTCTTCTCCCTCTGTCTCTCTGTTTCTCTCTTTTCTAGAGTGTGAACACACATAGCCTCTGGCCAAGCATGCTTACACTTAAATCCAAATCACTGGCAATTTCCTTAGGATAAATTCCTAGAAATGGGATTGCCCTGTCAAAGGCTGTGATACTTAAGGTCAAAGTGTCTTCCAGAAAGGCTGTATCCGTTTTCTCCCCCAGCAGCGATGGAGGAGAGGACCCAGATCCTGTAATTCCCAACTCCTTTGCGATTTCCAAACCAGGAGCCCAGAAAAGAGTTGGGAAAAAAAATTAAAAAATAAAAACCAGTTCTCTGGGAGCGACTTCCTGCCAGAGGAAGGGAGGCATTAGGTAAATAGTCTGCTCCCAGTTTTTGAGTGAATGCCCTGCAGCCTGCTAGGCCAGGCCCCTGGGAACATACCACAGGGCTCAAACCCAGCCTCTGTCCTCAGGTGGCTTCCACCTGCCAGCAGAAGGACCAACAGCAGACTGACAGACATCCACCTTGCAACCTTTGTCCCTGGCATCTGGCTAGGGCTGCAGAGAGAGCATTGTCAATAGCCAGTGGCGGGCTCCTAGCCACAGAGACTGTCTTGTTCATGGCTTCACCAAGCCAAAAGTCCAGCCACTGTCCATAGTTATTGGCTGAGTGCTTGAGCATCTATAGTCCAAGAACGGGGTGAAGTGATGTAGGTTGAGAAAGAACACAGGATGAGCCACTGTGCTGGACTGCTTGCATCCTCATCCTAGGTCACAGTAGGACCTGAGCACTGAGTCCAGGGCTATCTAAGCATACGTTTGTTTGTTTTGTTTTTAAGGGGTTTAGTCTTGGTTCTGGGATAGAGGGGCTTTTTGCTTTTTGTTGTTATTTGGTTTTGGACCAAGAGTCTGGATGCCTGTGGCCAGGAGATGGTAGGAAAAGAGTTGATTTGGCAAGACTCCAGCTCCCCCGGTGACCTAGGGTGAGGGTCATTTGGTGTCTAGCCCTGGCTCCTGCTGCCTCTTCTTCCCACCTCCAGAAAGCATGACAGTCAGCCCCTCCCCTGGCCCCTCTGTTTTGAATAAGATTGTATGCTGTTTATTTTCGGGAAGAGAGGCCCCAGCCAAGCATCCTGCTTTTGAAATCTAAAGTTTTAACCAGCTCTCTTCCCATCCCCAGACCCCTGTTCTGCAGCATGCAGGCTGGTGTGCCTTCTGCCTCAGCCCCTGACTCCACCATAAGATCCCCTTCACACCCACTTGGCCTCCATTAAAACAACTCTTAGTGTCTTCCTTCTCCCCTTGCCCTACTCCCTTTCCCCTAAGTTTTATCTGTCCTTACTGTACTTGACCCAGAGTGGCCTAGCACAGGATAAAGGCTGGGAAAGTACACTGTAGCATAGCCTCCTCAGCCTCCAGCTTCTTCTTGTGTGACCTTGGGTAAGTCCATTTCCTTCTGTGGGTCCTGAATGCCCAAGCACAGAGGATAGTTGGTAGTAAATGCTCTCTGAGCTCTTACATCACTACGTCTGCTTTTATTTGTCATGATGATCTCGTTAGATCTGATGGGAAGTCCCTCCCCAGTCTGCTGCACCAGGCTTGCATGCCACTTGCTGCAGCCAGTTTGGAGCCAGAGCCAAAGGCCCAATCCAAGCAGGAGATGTGGCCTTTAGGGGTTTTGCTAGTGACTGGCTGGCAGCTCCTGTGATCTGCAGGAGGGCATTGAGGCAGGGCAGTGGAGCAGGCTGGACTTGGTAAGAGATGGGAGTGAAGGGGGCATGGAAGCCTATGACTCCTGTCCTATTATGTGTTTTCAAGGCTGGGGATTTTCTCTCTCCACCAAACTTGGGATCTTCCAGAAGGCACGTGGGACTGCATGTAGGATACAAGTAGGTTGACAAGTGAGTTTCTGGAAGTAAAGTTCTCCCTCCCTGCAAGCCTGCTCTTTGTTCTACATCCTCAAGATCCTTGCCTACAGCCTTTTGTTTGCTGCTCACAATTTGCTGTTCCCTTCTGGCTTACCCCTGGGACAGGGTGACACGTGGGCTGGGATAGGGCCTTGTAAAGATCTATTTAGGAAAAGTCACTTGGGTGACAGCTCAGTGGTTAAGAGCACTGGCTTCCTAGAGGACCCAGGTTCCATTCCCAGCACCTCACTACTGACTGTGTGATCCGAGGTCCAAATGATCAGATGCCCCTTCTGGCCATCGTAAGCACTGCATGCGCATAGTGCACAGGCCTGGCAGGCAAAATACCCATTCACATAAAAAATATTTTAAGGGCTGGAGAGATGGCTCAGCGGTTAAGAGCACTGGCTGTTCTTCCAAAGGACCGGGGTTCAAATCCCAGCACCCACATGGCAGTTCACAGCTGTCTGTAACTCCTGTTCCAGGGATCTGACATCCTCACACAGACATACATGCAACACCAATGTACATACAATAAAAATAAATAAAATTTTGAAAAAAAAAAATATTTTAAAAGCTGCTTCTGGGGCTGAGGGTGTGGCTCAGTTGGAAGAGTGCTTGCCTAGTGTGCACAAAGCCTCAGGTCCTATGCCCAGATCACATAAGATAAGCATGCTGGCTCACACCTGTAATCTCAGTACTGTGCAGGTAGAGGCAGGAGGATCAGAAGTTGAAGGCTATGCCTAGCCTCATAATAAGTCCAGGCTTGCCTACATGAGACCCTGTCTCAAAAAAATGAAACGGAGCCAAAGTCCCAGAACTTGGGAGACAGTAGTAGATTTCAATAAGTTCAGACCAGCCTGATCTGTGTAGTGAGTTCAAGGATAGCCAGAGCTGCATAGAGAGACTTACAAAAGAGTCACTTCTCTTGGGGAAGGTGCCATTTTGGGATATCCTTTGGAATGTGGAAGGGAGATACAGTAAGTACCTTGGTTTTTATATCCTGGGCTTTGTCCCATGAGGTCTGGCCACATGACTGACTTCAGGCTCAGCAGTCAGTTGAAGAGTTTCAATTTGACAGCTTGACAGAGGCTTGCTTGTGAATCTGACAGTCAATGACCTATCTGTGAGTGCAGCAAGCCCCCCCCCCCCCCCCCAGCATGGATTCCCTAAACTTTAAGTCAGAATTGAATTCCTCAGGTTGCTGTGTGGACCCACACAGGGCTGCAGAGAACATGGGCTTTCAGGGTCAACATTATTTTGAAATCTAAGTAAGGGATGGGTATATTTGAGCCACTTTCCAGGATGTTGTGCATTGGGGACATTTAGCATGTCAGTTATTGGGATAACAGCACTAATATGTGCAATTCCTTCTGGCTGATTTTCATTTTACAGAGTAATCCAGTTAATATAACTGGTCCCATTGCTCATCAGGGGCAGCCCTCAGCTGCCAAGAGGACAGAACAGAGATGCTTTACTCTGTCTGGCTAGCAGGGAAAGGATAGCCTGGCCAGATGCCAGCCTACATGGTTTGAGGGGCCACAGGGTAAGCCCTCTGGGGCATGGGTGGCTATGGGCCTGTAGCTGACAAGGTGTTCATGGTGGTGAGCAATTGTCCAGACTGACCTTTGTGGGTCCCAACCGGTTTGTTCTCTATGAATCCCTGGCACTTAGGTGGAGGGATCCTTGGGAGTTGGGAGGTGTTGCCAGCAGAACCACCTGGCCTTGGGCACCTCCCCAACTGTGTGCCAGCATTGCTGTTCATGTGAAGATCATTCATGGGGAGTTTGAATTCCAAGTCAGCTTTCCCAACCTCTGTGTTTCCCCCTTAGTCGCAGCTGATGATTAAAAACTGAAAAATAGGCTGATGGGGTGGTTCCTCAGATAAAGGTACACTCAGTAAGGACACCAAGCCTGACGACCCAAATTCAATCCCAGAAATGCATGTAGTAGGAGAGAACTGACTCATGCAAGTTGTCCTCTGACTTTCATGCACATGCTATGGCCATCAAATGAATAAATAAATAGATTTTTTAAAAAAAGGGATTTGGAAAGTGAGAGGTGTTAATTCAACAGAGGTTTAGCAGAAAATTTCAACTCATAATAAATATGGTGGCAGCCGGGCATGGTGGCACCCACCTTTAATCCCAGCACTTGGGAGGAAGAGGCAGGGGGATCTCTGTGAGTTTGAGGCCAGCCTGATCTACAAAGCGAGTCCAGAACAGTCAGGCTATGTTACACAGAGAAACCTTGTCTCAAAAAACCTAAATAAATAAATAAATATGGTGGCTCACTGGGAGAAGTGCTTGTCATGCATGCATGAAGACCAGCATCCGTAGAAGTTAAGGTAGACATGAATGTGTCTGTCATCCCAGTACTGGGGCTCGCTAGCCAATTGGTGAGCTCCAGGTTGAGGGAGGGCATTATCTCAAAAATAAGATAGACAGCAAGTGAGGAAGGCACTAAATTGACCTTCATGCACAAGCGTGTGTACACACATGTATATACACATCTACACTCATGTACACACATGCACAAAACAAGATCTCACACACACACACACACACACACACACACACACACACACACACACAC
>CAJQZJ010000335.1:475388-513475 GCA_907164525.1 Lophiomys imhausi | reverse complement strand
CACACACACACACACACACACACACACACACACACACACACACACACACAAAGAATGCACAGTGCAAGCAAGCATGGTGGCACCTACCATAAAGTAAGGCAGGTGGATATCCACTTTGAGGCTAACCTGGGTAACTTAGACCCTGTCTCAAAGCAAAAGATGAACAAAGAAACTTGGAGTTGCTAGGTGTCATGGACTGTCTGGATGGTCACTTCTGCCTCAACCATCATTTCTTTGGCCACTGATTTCAGCCATCTGTCCCATGCAGACCCATTACCTCTCACCCTATTCACCCTTGCATAGGTGACTTGCCATCTCCCCGGAGAGCCCCCCTTCTCCTGACCCTGGCACCTAGCCAGCCCCACATCCTAACCCAGCCTTGCTGCAGCCAGATCCCTCTCTCTAATCACAAGCCTCTCTGGACACCATAAATCACCCCAAGAGCACATTCCTTGGGGGATTTGTAAAATAATCAAAATATTTGGGGGAAAGACCTTCAGATTACTTATGGCTATTAGTGGGATCCATATATTTTGGCACCAAGCATGGCTTAATTGAAAAAATATGTGTGCGTGGTGATTTCTTTCTTCCCACCACTCCCCCTTCCTCTATAAGGGGTAGGCTTAGAGAAGAGTGGTGGTGGCTTGGTGGTGGTAGGGGAGCCAGGGAGGAATTGAATATCAAAGCATTTGTGCAGAGGACCTGTTTACAGAAGGGCGGAAAATATAATGCTCACTGGGAAGCAAGCCCTCCCCATATAGTCCAGGATTATTAATAGAGCCGAGTTACCCTGCACATAATGAGCCTTTTAAGAGACCTGGGACAGCTTTCCCCTTTGCAAAACAAGTTTCCCTCGAATAGCACCATTCACGCTGCTAAGGGCATTGGGTTACAACAATAAATAAAAATGAACAGTGCCCTGAGATATTCAAGGAATGCACAAACGCTTCAGTGATTTAGTATGAGAAAACACGGTTTCAACATTTAATTGAAGGGTATACTTTCATCTGAAGGTTAGAGTTGGAAACTGCCCCACACTCTGCCTTAGCTCTCAGGGCCCTTTCCTGGGAGGGGGCCTCTCTCCTGCCCCTCCCTTGCTCTTGCCCTCGCCAATGCTCAGCTCCTTAACTTGCCTTTGCCCAGGATTATCGGAAAAAGGAGACTCCACGGGAGTTTCCCTGTAAAGCCACAGGGAGAGACTTGGAAGACGTATGCTTTTCCAAATGTCCCCAGTGTTTTCTTTGCTGGGCGTGAACCCTTCAGTCCTGGTTAGTCCCTGGCCCTCTTTGAGACTCAGTTTCTTTCCCTCCCCTCCCCCTTCCCTTTTTTCACCCTTTCCCTGCCCTGGGCTCTAGTATCTCAGGCTGGCCTGAGGTGGCTCATAGCCAAGTAAGGATGACCTTGTCCTTCTGATATCCTGCTTCCAGTGTTGGGATCCTGTACACACACCTGTTTTATGTGGTACCGGGGTCTGAACCTAGAGCTCCTGTTGTACCAACTCCATTTCTAACGTTGTCATTTGGCATTCCTGATGCCCAGCCTTGAGTCTGTGAGTAGAAATCCTGCAGGCCCTCTGCAGATCTAGAAAAGGAACGGATAGGGACAAAGTATCCCTGGGCATCCACTGGCCTTCCCAAGTGCTTGGTATTTAGTAGGAAGTGCCACGTTACTGGGGCATAGAGCCAGTGAGGACCTGTGTTTGCAGCAAGGTGGCCAGCCTTGGCCAGCTTTTGTCCTTCAAGCACATGTAGCTCTGTAAGTGTGTTCTCTCAAAGATGAACCAAGGCACCTCTTAGCTGCCAGGGGCACACAGAAAGGCTCATCACAACCTGGAGGAGTTTGAAGTTAGTTCTCTTTCTTTCTTTCTTTCTTTCTTTCTTTCTTTCTTTCTTTCTTTCTTTCTCTCTCTCTCTCTCCTCTCTCTCTCTCTCTCTTTCTTTTTCTTTTTTTGTTGTTGTTATTTTGAGGCAAGGTTTCTCTGTGTAGCCCTGACTATCCTGGAACTCACTCTGTAGCCATACTGGCTTTGAACTCATAGAGATCCGCCTGCCTCTGCCTTCCCGATTAAAGGTGTGCACCACCGCTGCCGCCGCCACCACCCAGTTTACACTCAGTTTTCAAGGAAAGACAGCAAAGCTGTGGCCATGGTCCAGTCATCTCTCAGGGAGGCAGGGATCTATCTGCCCTAGGTGCTGCCCAGGCAGGCCCTGGGGTAGCACACGCTCCCTTCTCTGCAGGCATTTTCCCCCTTATCTTCCAGCTAGACTGGAGGTGCCCTGAGGACAAGGATGGGCTTACACTCAGAAGACTGAGACATCCCTGTGGCCAGTGGATGTTTCAGGAATGACTCACCAAACTTGACGTGTTCCATTTGTGGGCACTGAGCGGAGAAATAAGCATTGGTCCTTGGTCCTTCAGCCCTCCCTAGCTCTCGAGGAACTTGGGCTTGGCTACCACTTAATATGCTCAATGCCAGGGGAGGTTTTCTTAATTGGGATGTTACCAAGAGTAGGATCTGAGACAGAAAAAGAGTTGGCCCAGAAAGGCCAGAGAGTAGGGGTTAGCAGCCTGGGGTAGGACTGGTGACATCTTGGAGCCCCTTGCCTCTGTGGGCAGCTGAAGCTGTGTCCTGCTGGGACTTTAGGAACCAGAAGAATGTGCACTCTGACCTGGGGAGATGGAACTGGGTTGTTATCCTACTGCTCCTGAGCATGTATTCCTGGCACCTGAGTTTGCTCCTAGCAGCCTAGGTGTGGTCATCTGCCCTGAGTTGGTGAGCGTTCAGCATTCAGTGGTAGTACTGGTTTATTTCATTCAGTTCACATTGCTGAGGTTCCACGTGCTAGGCCCTGGTGGCTCAGAGAGACCCTTGTGGGGAAGCCTCTGTGTGTGTGTGTGTAGACAGGTTTGTGAGTATGTGTATTTGTGAGAGGCTCTGGAGACAGAATTCTGCCAGTCGGGTCGACCCGTTCTGTGGGAAGCTGGGGTACATGCTGGTGATCATCTGCAGGCATTTCTCTTCTTAGGACAGAATCAGAAAAGGGGGGGCTAGTCCAAGCCCAGCCTCTTGGAATCTCCTCACCTGCCGATTGTTAGCCTTAGAGGGCAGCCTGCATGGTGCCTAGAGATATCCACAAAATGAAATAGTCTTTCCTCCCCACCCTCCCATGGCCCTCTAAACAGGCTTCACAGCACCCCTTCCATAACAGGGACCCGACGCAGGCATCTCCCCAGCCTCTGCTTTCCTAGTGTCAGGGTCATGCATCAAGGTCAAGGACAATACATTGTAAGGCTGAGGGGTGGGGGAGGTGGCCTTCCATGGAAGAGCCCACTTGACCACCCCTGCCTGGGTAGTCTTTCCTTTCCTGTCTTAGCCAGTCACTGTGGCAGATGCTTAGACTCATGGGACTTGGCTTCTGACTATCACCCAGCTTGCTTGCACAGCACTCACCCAGGCCCAGGGAGAACCCAGGAGGAGAAGAAAAAGTCCTAGACACACCAGTGATTTCTCAGGTCATGTGGTGACTCCCTGACACCTGGAGCTTGGTGGCCAGCTTGCCTTTTCTCTGTCCCTTCTGTCGGAATGTGCTGCATGAAAGCACTTGACGTAAGCTTTCACTCACTCGATCCTCTGGAAAACCACTGAGGGGGTTGTTCATTTTTATACCTGATGTCACTGAGGCCCAGGAAGCTAGTGTTGTCTCTGCCTCTCAAGAGACAGTCTTTTCTGATTACACTGGGATAAGTGTGGCAGGATGGCTAGACTAGTCGGTATTAGATACTGTGGTCCTGAGGAACTCTCTCCATCTTCTGGCGGGCCACAGATCTGGCCATCGGCATCGCTTCTGTGGAGGAAACTTCAGCTGGAGCCAAGAATGCCAGGACAGATCCCAGCTTACAGGTAATACGGGGGACTTTTGAGTCCTTTCTCTGAGATAGATGTTCCTCATAGTACTGCAGCTGGTTCTCCCCTCAAAATGCTTACAGCCTGACTAGAAACTCATATAGACCTCTGTATGTTGTAGTGGGAGGGGCCCACGTGGTTATGGAAAGGCTTTCTGGAAGAGGGGACCACTAGTCTGGAGAGGATATACATAGTGAGTGATATCTGGGAGACAGAGACATGGGATGTAGCAGGGTGTGCGAAGATGTGCTACAGTCTTGCTCATTAGATACGGACAACATGATGAACATCACAGAGTTTGCCTGATCATTGCCAGTGTGCACATGAACCCAGGTCCCAAGGGGCCTACATCCTTGACTCTACTTCTCCACAGCCTCCCACATAGCCCCAAGACCCACTGGGGCCATGACACTATTTTTAAGTTCTGGGATGGGGGCAGGTGATAAGGCTGAGGGTGTGTCCAGGAACGGGTTGGAAGAGTCCCTAGCCTGTCCTGGTATCACCTTGGGAGTGGGCAGCTTCTGTGGGCTTTGGGTGAGTCAGGCCATCTCTGGGGAGACCTATGGCTCCTCCCTGGCTTCCTCACTACTGCTCTGAGCTCCATGACTTTCCTCAGTCAGTCCCTCCTGCACTCTGGCTCCCTTGGGTGACCTTGGACATACCCAAATCCCAATCCCTTCAGTAGCCCTTTGTAAAAGACGTCAGAGGTCATTCAGCTCAAGAATCCATTCCAGGGGACTGGGGCAATGGCTCAGTCAATTGGGTGCTTGCCACACAACCATGGGAACTTGGTTTGGAACTCCAGGACCCATGTGAAAAGCCAGACATTGTGGCATGGGCTTGCAATCCCAGTGCTGGGGAGGTAGAGGCAGGGAAGATTTCTGGATAGCCAATCTAGCCAATGAGTGCGTTCCTAGTTCAGTGAGAGACCCTGTCTCAGAAAATAAGGAAGAGAGCAAGTGAGGAAGACACATGATGGCTGACCTCTGGCTTCTATACAAACCCACACATACCTGTGCACACATATGCACATAGAGGAACACATACACAGACATATATACTCACACATGTATACAAAGAAAATAAAAAATTAAAAGATTCCATTCCATAGCTAGGGAACTGGGCTCTGAGAAAGGAAGAGACTTGTACCAGGGTCATTTGGTATAGAGACTGGGCCAGTGTGCGTGGTAGCCCTGACTTAGAGTGACTAGTGTAACTTCCCCAACCCCTACCATGCTAGGCTGGTTCCTGGGACCCACAAGTTTCTCTTTGCCTTGCCTGGTTCAGACCTTCCCACCCACAAAGCCCTGGCCGAACTAGAAGAGGAAACTTCCAGGCTTTTCTCCAACTTCCCACAAGGCTTCATAGCTCTATGGAGTTTGGGGGAAGTGGGTGTTACTGAGAGCAAGAGTGCCATATGAACCTCAGGGCACCTCCTCTGGTACCTCTTCGGAGTCCCACAGCTGGTTCCCTCGGGCGTCCTATCCTTGTCAGCTCACGGCTGGCATGTCCTCAATGCACTGTCCTTAAGTCTCAGAGACAAAGAGGTGGCTCCCGTCCCCTCAGCCCTCTGATTCTAAGGTTTCTAATTCTCTCAGAATGAAAACAGACACTACTGTCCCTAGCAGGCTGTCTTTAGCCTGTGTTTCACATCTCACAGCTGTAATGCCCACACCTGTAGCCAGGTAACTCCACCTAGGAGGGGGTGGGCTTGTTATGTGATGGACTGTTCTAGTTTGGCACACTCAGCCACCCTTCTACCCAGACAGGGTTCTCCAACTACCGTACTTGTGAATAGACATATACATCATCCACTTCCCCCAACCCAGGGGAAGCTCAACACTTCGGGACCTCCTTTAATTTAATTTAGGATCTCGTGGCTCAGTAGAGTGCAGAAGTGGGTGGAGGATGGGCGTTGTGCAGTTCCCACAGAATCCAGAAGGGTGTCAGATCCCCCAGAGCTGGAGTTACAGGTGGTTGTGAGCTGTGAGGTACAGGTGCTGGGAACTGAGCTCTCGTCTAGTGAAAGCAGCGCTAACCCATCTCTCTGGCCTCAGGCTGTCCTCCATTGCCTAGTGGAGGGGCCTGTTCACCCTTGGTGTATGTGCACTGTATGGACTTCTCAGAGGGTCTGTGCCGCAGGTGGGGCCGTGTGGAAAGAGACCCTGCTAGCTGATGGATCGGCAAGGCCATTTTAGTGTGTCTCCCAGAGTCCTGATACCTGTCTTGAGGGTGGAGTACAGTTAATAAGCATCTTGATTTTACAGATGGGTTTTCTGAGGCTCAGTGAAAAACACACCTTAACTCTAGATCAGTGGTTCTCAACCTGTGGGTTGCGACCACTTTGAGGTTGTCAAACGAACATTTCACAGGGGTCACCTAAGACCATGGGAAAACATGGATATTTACATTATGATTCATAACAGTAGCAAAATTACAGTTATGAAGTAGCAACAAAGTAATCTTATGGTTGGGGGTCACCACAACACAAGGAACTGGATTAAAGGGTCACAACACCAGGAAGGTTGAGAACCGCTGCTCTAGACAGTAGGACCAGAGATGAGAAGGTCACTGAGGACACCACCAGTGCAAGGGTCCTGATGAGACTCTTGGCAGATGCAAGATGGACTGGAATGAGGATGAGGATAGGACTCAGAGGGTCGGGCATGCTGGATGCTTTACTCACAACCCTCTTCTGTTGCTCATTTTATATGTGACCCTGGGTAAGTGTCTTTATCTTTCTGGCCCTGTAAATTACTCTACACTCATAGCTCATCTTTCTATAGTAAATCATGTTGGAAACTGTAACCGTGGATCAGGTGGTTGAAGAAAGGAGGCTGCTTATTGGCTCCTGTGATCTCTGTACACCTCAAAGCCTTTGTAAAGGTGTTTAGGGAAGTTCACAGCTCAGCTCAAAGAATCATCCAGCAGACACTCTGCTAGCCCACAGGAAGTTACCAGGTAGGTCTTCCCGGACTTCCAGGCCCCATCAGCATGGAAACAGGCTTGTATTCCCTGCTGTGTTGCAAAGACCAGCTCACTGTCCATTGCTAGGCCTCAGTTTCCCATGTTTATCCAGAGAGGATGTTCAGGTTCTCTCAGGCAGGATGGGGAGGGGCGGGCAGGTGTCATTCATCTCTTCTAGATGGGTGAGTGGAGGATTCCTCCAGAGGTTGCAATGGGGGTGGGTGGGGTGGGTGGAGGGCAGCATGTATTTCACTGTTAAGTGCCAAGGCAGGTGTTAAGGTCCAGGAGCACTAGGGTAGCTCCCCTAGAACATGTGCTTAGCATGGACTAAGCCCCCATCTCATCAGCATTCTTGCACTCCTAATCAAGTCCCAACATGTCCTCACCACTTCTGCTTTAGTGGCTTTACAACAAGGCCACATTGGTCACTTATCCCAGCCCAAAGAAGCCTGGCAGCAGTGGTCCCCCAGCTCCCGCTGGGCTCTGTGGGTCCCTTGCATGTTACATAGTCCTCTCTGCACTCACTGCCCCACCAGTACCCCAGATTGTGGGCAGTGGCTGGTGTTTGTACTGCACTTTAAAGATGAACCATAGGGGCCCCAGGCTGGGGAGCAGCAGGGACCATCCCACCCCCAGACTTTGGGCCCAGCCTCCACCTCATAAGGGTGTCTTGCCATGGGAAGCCACAGTGGGGCTGGACTTCAAGGCCTGGGGAGGAAAGGAAAAGAGTCCCAGAGGTCTGTGCTTCTAGCCATTTTGGTAAGGAAAAAAAAAAAAACCTACCCTAATTAGAGGTGACAGTGGTAACTCTGTATGTGTGTTCACTTTTTCCTTCCTCTCCTCCACACCTCCCCCTCTGTTCCCCATTTGTTGGATCCGTGGGAAAACTGGGGAACTAGGTACCACTGCAATTACAGAAAATGCTGCCTGCTTGGAGGCTGGGGGAGGGGTGGTGTGCGGGAGGCCTTCTTGGAAAAAAATTTTTTTTTTTATTTTTTTCCCTTAGATTTTATTTTATTTTATTTTTCCTTTCATTTGGAAAAGGAACCCTTTTGCAGTCACACTGTCACAGTTAAAATAAGGTTTAAATTACAGGCCAGCCCGTGGCTTTTCCCCTTTCTTTCAGAATTTTTGCCAACTTGCAATTTACTTAATGAAATCCTGCGATCCTGTTTAACGGGGATATTTTTTGCAGATGTTGGTTTGACTTAGCTTTGCAAAAATATGTGAACTGTGCCATTTCTTTTCCTATTTTTAACGGTTTCAGGATTCTGGTTCATCGGCTCTGCCATGCCAACAAGGCTGTTTACTCCAGCTCTGAAATGCATGTTTCCATTGTCCTGCCTGCCCTCCTTCCTCCCTCCCACGGACCCACAAAGGGGAGGGTCCCCTCTACATAGCAGAAACTTCCACCCTAAAGCCATCTGCCCCAGTGGTTCCAGCAAGAGCAGCACAGTTACTGATAGTCCAGCCCCTACGGTTTGAAGAAATGAAGGCCAGAGTAGGGAAATAACTTGTCTAGAGTAACACAGTAAATAAGTGATTAGAGAGACTACAGGATGAAATGGGGACAGGGCTGTTTCTTCTCCCTAGGAAGGCACCTCCTCTATCAAGACCAGCCTGGTCTACATAATGAGTCCTGGGACAGGGATCCTTACTCTTAGGTGGAGCCTGAGGCCCCTGCTGCTGACCAGTCTTGAGTTCCCCATCTTCGACGTTTAAGTGATAGTCTTGTCTCCCAACAATGTAAACATCCAATGGAGAGGCTGCTGAGACCCCTGCAGATGGCTAGGGAATGTCTTTGTAGACTCACATACCACTGGCTCCGGATGGCATGTTGGAGCCCAGGAGGAAGTGAGGTGTGTACCCTAGGCCTGCCTCAGGGAGTTCCCAGAAGCCCTGGTACACTCAGTGGGAAATACCCTTTCCTGGAGATTGGGGGCTCCTTTAGCCCCTTTGCTCTGGTTAGGAGCTGCCAGAAGGGCAGGGGCCTTGGGCACTGAGAGAATGAACAGACTGGCCTGTGGAGCAGGCAGAGGCCCAGAGACAGGATGGAACTTGCTGGAGCTGCTGTCTCCTTCTTGTTGCTCCTAGGGGGAAGCCCATCAAGACTCCTCTTCCCCGAGGCTGGGTCTCTGGGCCCTGACCTGATTTGACTTGATTCAGCTCCTTTGGGCCATGTCCCTCAGCTGTAGGAGGCCCTGTTCACATGGCTGGAGAGCAAGCAAGGCACTAGTAGCTCAGTGCCCTGAGAGGCCTACCCTGCCCTGAGCATGAATACGGCCAGGCCATGAATGTTTAGGTGTCCACAGACCAAGAGGGAAGTGCTGGCAGGGTGACAGAATGGGAGGCCCAGTCCAGAGTCTGGGTGGTAGGCATCAGAGTCTCTGCAAATGGAGTACTAGAGAGGGACAACCACACCAGTGTGACTGGTGTGACTGACAGGGTGGACACTGTCCTTGAAGCAAACGCCCCACCAACTCCCTTTATATCAAATTGCTGTGTCTGTGTGTCTGAGGGATGAGCTGTCTCAGTCAGAGTTTCTATTGCTCTGATAAAGACCATGACCAAAGGCAACTAGGGGAGGAAAGGGTTATTTCAACTATAACTCTCAGGTCACAGTCCCTCACTGAGGGAAGTCAGGGCAGGGACTCAAGGCAGAAACCTGGAGGCAGGAACTGAATGAAGTAGATGCCTCAGAAGAGGAGCGCTGCTTACTGGCTTTCTCTCCTCTACCTGCTCAGCCTGCTTTCTTATAGCACCCAGGGCGACCTGCCCATGGGTAGGACCACTCACAGTTGGCTGTGCCCTGGAGCTTTAGCCATTTATCAAGAAAATGCACCTCTCAGCCTTGCCCGCAGACCAGTGTGGTTGGGGGCATCTTTTAAACTGAGGTTTCTTCTTCCCAAATGACTCTAGCTGTTGTCACGTCGACATAATAGAACAGATGGGCTCTGTAGGGAGGCACATGGAATCTTGTTGATCAAAAGTTTTTTTAAGACAGGAGCTCACTCTATAACCCTGTCTGGCCTGAACTTCTATGTAAACCTGACTGGCCTCAGACTCATAGAAACCTGCTTGCCTCTGTTTCCCAAGTCCTGGAATTAAAGGAATATGCCACCAAGCCTGGTCCTCTTCCTTTTTTTGGTAAAGGGCCTCACTGACCTTGAACCTGAAGCAATCTTCTTTTCTTTGCCTTGAGCTTACAGGAATAGGCCACCATACCTAGACTTGACCAAAGGATAGTATTTTTAGGGAACCTTGTGTATCATGTCTCCAACTTAGCCTCCTCCTCCTCTATTTCATCTCTCTCTCTCTTTTTCTTCTTCAATCTCCCATGTTCTAGACCAGCTTAGAGTTCACTATGTAGCCAAGGGTGACCTTGAACTGCTGATCCTTCTGCTCCTACACCCGGAGTGCTGAAATTGTAGGTGTGTGCCACTATGGCTGGTTTATGCAGTGCTGGGGATTGGGATAGTTGTGCATGATGTGTGGTAGGCAAGCACCAATGAACCATGTCTCCACTCGCTTGGCTCTTCAGAACTCCTGCTTTGTTATTGGATCTGTAGCAGTGTGGTATTACACAAATAGTATAAGTATATACTCTTTGTAAAAAAAAAAAAAAGAAAGAAAGAAAGAAACAAACAGATAAAGCAGGTGCCTCTTTCATGTCACCCCCTGTTGCCCCTAAGAGTTAACTCCTGGGGCTGGAGGCATGCTCAATGGTTCAGAGTACTTTGCTCTTCCAGATGACCCAAGTTTAGTTCCCAGCAAACACATCTGGCAATTCACAACCACCTGTAACTCCACCTCCAGGGAATCCAAAGCCCTCTTCTGGCCTTCTTGGGTACCTGCACATGCACACCACAAAGTAAATGTGTGTGTGTGTGTTTAAAGCAAAAACAAAAAATGAAAATAGATATCTAAAACCACCTCTGGCTCTTGTGACTTAAGAGAAGTAGGAGTAAAGGCACCCCCTATCGGCCAGAGAGCTCCAGGGGTCTGCCGGTCATTCTGCCCCCTCAATTCCCTGCCAATCCTCCCACTGCCAAGCACTGGGGTTACAGTACCCAGCTTTTATGCTGGTCCTGAGGATCCAGTCTCAGGTCCTCATGTTTGTGCAGTAAGCGCTTTACCAACCAAGCCATTTCCTCACCTCCTCCTCCTCGGAGGAGAATAGTGTGTCTTACTCCTGAATTGGAACCCAGAACCCAGAAGTTTCTTCAGTGCAGGAGGCTCTGGGCACTCCTCTACTTAGCATTGGCAAACACCCTGCCTTCCAATATCTGGTTGTTAGTTCTAGGATCCAGTAGAACTAATAGTCAGGGTCTCTGTCTTTTGTGGTCTGCTGGATGTGCACACACGGATAGTGGGGACAGGAGGAGGAGCCCAGACGCCCCACGCTCACCCCCTGCTCAGCATCATGCCGTGACTTGCTGTGCCCACACATAATGCCAGAATTCACCCAGTCAGAGATTCCGGTCTCATATGCTGGGCTCCGGCCTCTGCAGCCACATCCTTACTGGACCTTTTATGGTTCTGGGATCAGATCGAGAGAGGGTCAGGTCACTGTAGCCTTGTCTTCCACCTGTGAGCCTTGCTTTGTCTTGCTCCACTGTATGGATCCCCCTACTTCACCCCCTTGACACCCCACCTCCAAATCTCTGCTCACCCTCTCCGCATAGCTGGACTTGCTGTCCCTCGTTTATAATGTTCAGGTCATGTCCTTACAGACAGAGGCGTGCTAGACAAGTCTTGTGCATTTCAGGGCAGAGGAAGGAAGGTAGTACAGTGGGGAGCCTTCCTGCATGGAGTACAGACTCAGACTGGTTGTGTGAATCCAAGCCACCCTCTGTTCATGACCTTGAATGGATCAGGAGGCACTAATTTCATCAGTAAAGCAGGACCATTAATAACCTCTGTCCTTCTGAGAATGGGGTGTGCCTGGCATGTGGTAAGCTCACAGGACATGCTATCTGTTAGGTCGTTCATCCTCCAGCAGTTCCCTGTGACAGGTGTTCTTGACCCATTACACACCTACAGAAATGGAGTCCCAGAGACATTAAGACCATCATCCTAGGTATTCATCTGGACCAGACCAGTGGTAGAGGCAGGGTTTGAACCCTGATCCTGGATTCTGAATCCCACAGGAAAAATATACACTCTCCCAAGGGGCTGTCCTCAGACATACCCAGACCCAACTGGTTCAGAGTCATCTGTGCTGGCTCCAGAGTGTCACTTACTCAGCCAGTCTCCCAGGCCTGGCATGAGAGCATCTGCATCATCTCATGCAAGCAGGTTGATTTGGTTTGGTCCCTAGTCATCTCTTCTGCCTCTGTGCCAGGCTGCTGGACCCTCCACACTCCCTCAATCATGACCTGTCTGGGCCAGCAGAGGGGCCTCCTAATCTTGTGCAAAACACACAGAATCTCAGACTCCACCCAGGACCCATGACTCAGAGTCTCCAGAGGCGGAGCCGGGGAATCTTGACTTAAGGGTTCAGAGTAGAAGAAACTGGGGCCCTTTTAACCCTTTTCTATTGTGCTTGGGGAAGTCAGAACTTGGAGAGAAGTTTTAGGCTTTGTTGCTGGGAGACCTGGTGAGCCTGTGGGCTGTAAAGACACTCTCTGGTCTCTTACCTGGTCTGTGGCTACTGTCATTCACAGCCCTGGCCCTATCCTGCACAGCACATACCGCCTCAAGCCTCAGATTGTCTCATACAATGGAGGTGGCTGTGAATGGCTGTGAATGGGTGAGCATAGAGCGAGGCTTTCTGGAAACACAGGCCCTGCTCCCAGACTTCCTGTGTCTTACAATGTTATCTTCAGAATAGGAAACTTTGCCCCATTTTTGCAACGCACATCCTCTGCCTAAGAGTCCACTGTGGTGCCGGGGCGGGTCATTTCTCAGGCACAAGCAGAGAGTTGTTCCGACAGGCAGGGGGAGGGGGCGGGGGGTTTTCCCTGCTACCCTTAAGAACAAACAAACAGACCATTTTGAAAAAATAATTCATGTTGGCTGAACTCATTGGTGGTACTTGTCTCAGTTTTTCGGGCTTGTTGGTACCCAGGACAGGATTTCACCTGTCAGGTGAAGGGATTTCTACCTTCATGCTGCAATTTCCTCTTCTCTAAGTGGAGGAGGTTGAGCTCAGTGACCCCCAGTCCTGAACTTCAACAATTCTCCACAAATCCATTAGTAGAACCTCTGACTTCCCCCAGGTTCCTCTTTGAGGCAGTGCGACGTTGCCTTTTGACAGTAGTTTGCAAAGCCCTCTAGAGTTTAGAGTTCAGAGTCTGAGATGAGCAGGTCCCCTTGCCCTGAAACCTCATGACCCACTCAGATGGTAAGCTAGTCTCCCCAGTCCACAGAACCCACAGAACCCACTCAGATGGTAGCCAGTCTCCCCAGTCCACAGAACCCATTCAGAGGTGAAGTAGGGTAGTGACTCTCAGTGCCTGCAAGTGGGACATTCTATGGGTTTGCAAGCAACTCTGGAGGAGCAGCTAGAGTTGTCCATGTTGTTTTGGTTGGGAGAAATAAATAAAATGTGTATAAGCCCCTAATAACTCAGAGCTGACCAGAAGGAATAAACAAGAGTCTCTCCAGTTTCCTTCAACAATCCTGATACTTTCTCGCATCAGTCTCCTGCCCCTGCATGCAGTCGGTATTTGTCTGGTGCAAGCGGAGCCCAACTTCCTAAGCACACTCTCTCTCCTGGTATCTCAGTGGCAGTTCTGCTGACTGGAACCCAAACCCACAATGAGTGGTTCTTGAAAACACCATACCCACTCTTTCCCTTCACCGAGTGTGTTTCCGTGGTTTCCAAGTGGAACTCCACGTGTTCAAGGCCTGGTCAGGTGGTTTTCCATTAGCTGTGTTGTGAGCCAGCGGGAGGGGCTCTTTGCAACGTAGTGGTGGCTGAATGACTTGCTCACTGTGTGTTTACAGTGAAGTGAGTTGGTTTGTGTGTTTTAGTATAACTGTCAAGAGGAGAGAGGGACGTTTGAACTGTTCACCTTGCAGTCAGACTGCTTGACTGGGGAGGGTCACAGTCCCCATGGTGTCTGTGGGCACTGTCCATCCATGGCAGGCCATGTGCCCACCACAAGCTGTGCTTTCATTGTCTTATTGATACATGTATATTCCAGGGCTGGGGTCGGAAGCCAGGACTTTGTGTCTGCTAGGCAAGCAATCTCTACCAGCCCTGCTGATAGCAATGTGTAAAGCCCACCAGAAAGGGGCAGAGGGGTTTGTGATGTAAGCGGAAAAAAGACACCCTCAATACACCAGGCTTCTTACCCTGAAGGATGACCCCTCCCCAGAGAGCACAGAGAGGCCCTGAGAGCAGCCTTTGTGACCCACTACTTCTTCACCCTGCGTGCTGGTGTTGGTAAGCGAGAGGATCCCAAATCCCTACAAGGCAGCCAGCTACAGAGCTCACAGTGAGAGGTAGTCTTGGTGGGCTCTGGTGGCCATCTCTGGAATCAGGGGGCAGAAAGTGAGGAAAGAATGGCCCTGTGTACCCCAGTCCGACCAGTGTCTCCAAGAGGGAGCCGCAGGATAGCTCCACGACAGAGGTACCCTGGGAAGACTGGCGGTTCTGGGTCTTCCTGGCTGGACTCCAGCCCCCACATGCCCTGAGACACAAGAGGTTGCTCCTGACTCTGTGCCCTTAGGGACCTGCTTGTCCGGAACCTGCCACTACCCCCGCCACACACACACCCCATCCCCGTCAGCACTGCCTTCCCCACTTGGCAGGGCCACCTCTCCAAGCTGGAACAACCCTTGGTATTTCCAGCTTGGCCCCCTGCCCACATCTCTGGGGCCTTGTAGTCTGTCCCTCTTAAGCCAGGACCGAGGCACCTCATCAGCTGACTGCTTCATAGGCTCATGGAGCCTCTTCCTGCCACCCCACACCCTGTTTGTCTGTGGGTCCCTGAGCTCTCCTGTCTTCCTGTGTATATGTTGTGGTATGTGTATGTGTGTGTGCATGTGTATGTGACATGTTTGCAGATGGGGGAGGTGATGTGTGTATGGGGGGCGGCCTCAGAGGCCAACCTTTCGTATTGTTCCTCAGGAGTTGCCCACCATGTTCTGTTTTGTTTTTTTTTGAGGCACAGTCCCTCACTGGCCTAGGCTCACAGATTAGGCTAGGCTGACTAGGTTGGCGATCAAGTCTCTGCAATCCTCTTGTTTCTGCCTCCCCAGTGCTGGGCTTACAAGTGCACACTACCACGTCTGGCTCTTTACATGGGCGCTGAGGGTTGAACTCAGGGCTTCCATAGCAAGCTTTTTACATGGGCGCTGAGGGTTGAACTCAGGGCTTGCATAGCAGGCTCTTTACATGGGTGCTGAGGGTTGAACTCAGGGCTCTTGTATTGACTGAGATGTCTCCTCAGCCCCTCTTCTGCCTTCTTATTCACCACCTAGTTCACTCATGGCTTTCCTGGGGAGAACAGCAGATCTAATTTGTAAATCATCCAGGAGGGGGTGATTTACATGTTACCAACAGGGCACCTTGGTGGTTAGCTGCAGCTGATGCCTGAGTGGTTTCCTTGCCCACTTTCAGTGTGAATGCCTGAGCTGGCAAGGTCCCCTGGCCAAAGACCCTAGGAAGTGCTGCTTCTTGAAGCTGGGCACAGAAAACTGGGTGGCATGTAGAGCTAAGAGTTCCCACTGTTTCCTGGGTGGGTACTGGCTACCAGAGGAGGGCCAGGGAAGTTTAGCCATCCCAGTGGCTTCTTTTCCAAATACAGAACTCTGGCAACTCAGGGGCTGTTCACCTGCTCAGGATGATGAGGAGTGACAGGAAAAGACATTAAGAACCCAGGTTTTGTGGTTTTCAAGGGTCTTAGGCCGCTGTTGGCTGGGAATATTTCCTGGGAGAGATCCCTGGCAAACTGCATTATGGACAGATGAGTGCATTGTGTAACGGCAATGTGCTGTTTATACAGTGCTAGTAATATAAACAGTTGTTCTAAATCGTATTTATATTTTGCATTTGTTTATCAAAACTTTTTCTCAACTTCAACCCTGCTACTTTCAGAACTATAACATAGCCGGGATTTATGAGTCCTAATTACTGATGTTTTATTATATATGTGCAATAATTTATTTTGGCAAAATGCATGCTTCATATCCAGAAGTCTCTGTGCTTAGGGGGGAAGGGAAGACAAAAGTCTCTCTTCACCCCCAAAGCATCAGCGATATAGAAAGCTTTGGAGTCCAATCATGAGCTGAATGTGGGGACATTGGCCTGTAATCCCAGCTCCTCTGGAGGTTGAGGCAGGAGGATCACAAGTTCAGATCAGCCTGAGCTACTTAAGTGAGAACCTGTCTCAAAATAAGCAGTAAAAGGAGCTCTAGGAGTTCAGTGGTAGAGAGCATTCAGGGGTTCTTAGGTTCACTCCCTGGTACTGGAAGGGGAAACACGTAAGACACACAGTAGGTGAGGCAGGAACAAAGAAACCTTTCTCTAGATTCTCCTCCCAAGATGCCCAGTCTCTGGCACTCAAAGATGGACCAGCTGTGATTGAGATTGGGGCACCGCTGTGCAGTGTGGGCTAGAGGAGGAAGGGGACTCCGGGGACCCCACACCTCTATTGCAGTTACCAGCAGCAGCAAGTTATTCTTGACAGTGACCCCATGTATTTTGGCTGTTAGGTTTCTCTATAACTAGCAGTCCTTCTGTCCTCCAGCCCCAGTCTCCTGAGGATCTGGGACCTGGATTCTGGCCTAATTTCGATATCACACGACTAGCAAAAACCACTCCACTTTCCTGGTGGCACAGAGTGCCCATTTGAACTGTAGCTTACTGGAGGGGAATATCTTTCTTGTGATTAAGAATTAAAGATACAAAATAAATCTTTCCTCCCTTAAATTGCTTTAGTCCATATCTCATCACAGTCACAGGGAAGTAACTAATACAGATGCTAAGCTGATGAAAAACAAAAGGGAAGTAAAACCTTAGAGAACACTTTGGCTGTTTGTATTCAGGATAATAGAAACATTCATATCTATCTGTCTCTCAATAAAAATTTACATTAGATTTTATCTACTTCTTAGACTTTATCATTCAATCCATAAAAACTAGGAGAAAGTACATTTATAAAAATGAGTAGTCTTTGAAATACACATTTCACCACCACCATGTAATACTAAAATGTGTCTGTAACTGTCAAAACCCCCACTAGCAAGTCAGGTGGTGGCACACACCTTTATTCCCAGCACTTGGGAGGCAGAAGCAGGTGGATCTTTGAGTTTGAGGCCAGCCTGGTCTACAGAGGTTATAAGGTCATTTGTAATAGGAAAGGTATGCAGCAGGAGCTTGCTGATAGCTGGGTGGATCAGGAAGCAGAGAAGGGGGAATGCTGGTGCTCATCTAGCTCTCTGGTTAACCTCTTCCAGTGTTTATTCTGTCTGGAACCCCAGCTTATGTACTGGGACTGCCTATGGTCAGCCTTTGACTCATCCTGTGGAGTTCCAATTACTCCCTGAGCCCATTAGTCAGTTCCACTTCATCTTAGGGAACTGTCTTAGCTAGGGTTTCTATTGCTGTGATAAACATCATAAGCAAAAGTAACTTAGGGAGAAAAGGGTCTATTTTATCTTACAAGTCAGACTCCATCACAGAGGAAAGTCATGGTAGGAATTTAAGGCAGGGACCTGGAGGCAGGAACTGAAGCAGAACCATGGAGGAGTGCTGCTTACGGGCTTGCTTCTTGTGGATTGCTCGACTTACTTTCTTATATAACCAGAACCCCCTACCCAAGAGTGGCATTGTCCACAGTGAGGTGGACTTACCTACATCAATAATTAATCAAGAAAAATGCCCCCACAGACTTGCCTATAGGCCAATGTGAAGGAGGGATTTTCTCAGTGAAGTTTTCTTTTTCCAGATGATCCTAGAATGTATCAAGTTGTTTCAATAAAACAACAAAAAAACACAAACAAATGAAAAACAACCAAGACAGGAATGATTGAGTGGTTAGCAGATGAGATAATAGATTCTTGATATGATTGCCAGACAGTGAGATGCAGCTGTCCTCTGCTGCGTGCTAATTTCTGTGGCCTCTTAGTTCTGCAGGGTTGTGGTTTTGAATCTGAATCTCCTTTATAATTGTGGCTAATGTGTAGGGTGTTTTGTGTGTACTGCTCACAATGTAAGAAATTTACAATATGTATAATATGAAATAAAAAAAAAAAAAGAATTAAAGATACAGCCGGGCGGTGGTGGTGCACGCCTTTAATCCCAGCACTTGGGAGGCAGAGGCAGGCGGATCTTTGTGAGTTCGAGGCCAGCCTGGTCTACAAAGCGAGTCCAGGACAGCCAGAGATATTCAGAGAAACCCTGTCTCGAAAAACCAAAAAAAAAAAAAGAATTAAAGATACTACTTGGCCCTAGGTTTGTGCACCAAGCTGGGCCAGGAGTACTTGGATCTCCCAATTGGATTTTACCCTCATTGGTTTGGATTTCATACCAAGGCTGATCATTTGGTTTCTCATTCTCTCTCTCTCTCTCTCTCTCCCTCTCTCTCTCTCTTTTTAGAATGGGGTCTCACTGCTTATTTCTGGCTGGCAAAGAACTCACTTTGTAGACCAGGCTGACCTTGAACTCACAGAGATCCACCTGCCTCTGCCTCCTGAGTACTGGGATTAAAGGTGAGCACCACCATTTCCAGCCCAGGCCAGAATTTCTTTTAGCATGTTCAGAGATCTGGGTCACACACAGCTGCAGATTTTTGCCTCTGTGTCCACCTTTCTGCCCTCCCTCCAGTGTCTGCTCCTTCATCATCTGGTAAAAGGTCAAGTGAGTAGGGGTGAACTTAGAAGCATTGCGTAGCCCAGGCTACCCTCACATTAGCTGTGTGTCTGAGGGTGACCTTGGACTTTTGAGCCTTCTGCCTCTTTCTCCAAAGTGCCAGGATTACAGGTGTGTGCTGCTGTGGTTGGATTTATACAGTGCTGAGGGTTGCAGCCAGGGCAGGGTGCATGCTGGACAAGCACTCTACCAACTGAGCTACATCTTTAAGTTTTGATGTCACCATCTGGCCAGTGAGAATGACCAGATGTGAGGCCTTTGTATTAACCCTCGCCCTTACAAACACACTGATCTATTTCGCAGATGGAGAAACTGAGGCAACTTGCAGTAGCATCCAGGTGGGCTGAAGGGAGATGTCAGGGTGTTTGGGAGTTCCATTGTTGTCTTTATTTCACTCTGGATTTAAACACCCTTTCCACAAGACATGGCTGGGATGTTGTGAAAGGTTTGATGTCACTCAGAGGCCTGTGAAGTTGCCAGCCAAGGAGGAAGTGGTTAGGTGACCAGGAATGCAACCTACACCTCCCAGATTAATTAATAATTTAGAGCTGGCCTCCACCCAGGCAGAGTTGGAAATATTCAGTGAACCCAGGGGTAGTTAACTGCAGAGGGCCAAGGAGAAGTTCAGTTTGGCCTGTGGCTAACAAGGTAAAACACAATGGGTGTGATTTATGGGCTGGATTACTTGGGAGCCTCCTTGGTGGCTGACTGGGGCCTATGCTCTAGGAATGCAGACGCCAGCAGCCTGCAGGCCACTAGTGTCTGAGAAGAGGGAGGAGAAAGGGCTGTGATGGTGGCTTGGCAGGCACCAGTCTTGTGGAGGGGATACAGGTAGAATCCATGGCTGACGTCCAGCTGGAACAATGGTAGCTCTGGGACGTGGGGCGGGGGTGGGGCACTTAACTTCCCAGAGCCTCCTACATATATATACCTTACTTGTTTGTGGATGCTCCCCAACTCCCCACTGCCTTCTGGGATTGTACTAGGTGTTAAGTCAGATGGGTTGGAGCCAGTAGGATGGCCTGGCAGCATGGGTGCCTGACAACCTGAGTTTAATCTCTGGGACCCACGTGGTGGAGGAAGAGAACCAATTTCTGCAGGTTGTCCTCTGACCCCTACGAGTACCATGGCACACACATGCCCACACATGTGCACAAGTAAGTAAATACATGTACTACATTAAAAAAAAAGCTAGATGGGTTGTGTGGACAGTGGATGCAGAGTAGGGAGATGAGGTGACTGAAGACAAGGCTGTAGGAATGACAGAACCCACACAGAGTGTCAGACAGGCTTGGGATGGCCCTGGGCACTCATGGCAGGGGCCTGAGCTCCTCCAAGCTCCCTGTGATCCCCCCCCCCCCAGCACACATCCCCTCTGTGGCTGTAAATAGCTTTGCAGAGTCCAGCTAGGTAGGGGAATGCATTCATGAAAGATGAAATGGAAGGATGGGATGAAAGAATGGTTCGTTTATTTGTTGTGTGTGATTGTGGGTACCACTGCAACTGGATGGAGTTGTCTCCCTTCATAAAACTGGAAGTGCACCTTCTACTTTTACGTGGACTCTGGGAGTCAAACCAGATGGACTTCATCTGTTGAGCCATCTTGGATTTTATTATGGTTTGTCTTGACTCTGGTACTTAAATTTGAAGGTGTTTCTCCTTTCTCACAAAGTTCGCTTTTAATGACAATCAAGATAGGTGCAACTGACTTGTAAAGTCACACATAATGTCCAGTTGGGTTGTGGAGCTTCACAAGTAAGAAAATCAGCTCCATCACCCAAAGCCATGTCTCTATTATCCCTCCTTACCTGGAGACTTGACAAGCCAGAGAAATCAAAGCATCCCCATTTCCAGGTGAACTTGGCTTTAGTAACTTGCAGCACTCTTCCTGTGCCTTCAGAGTGCTGGAATTACAGGCAAGCCCCACTCTACCCAACTCCACCTCAGAATGGGACGTCCCCTGGAATAAGCCAGCACTTACTGATCCACGTGTTTCATCACAGGCCCCTCCCCTGCCCCTCTAGACGGTGTCCATGCTTAATTAAATGCTTGCTTCACCTTAAATGTTCTAATCATTTTGAGGCAGGTGGATCTGAGTTCAAGGCCAGCCTGGTCTGCAGAGCAAATTTCAGGACAGCCTGGGCTGCACAGAGAAACCCTGTCTCCAAAAAAGTGAATCATTTTGAAGAAAGGACACTTCATTTTTATTTTGCATTGCCCATCTTGGCATTAGATAGGTGGCCTCGGCCTTCAGAGATTCAGTCACTGACTCCAAGAAACACAGCTATTCAGATCTTTCCACTTTTCACTCTCTGTGGCCTTGGAACCATATGGATCAAGATTTGGGATGGGCAAAGGGCACACTGACTGGTGGGTTCAAAATGCAGAGAGTGAAGCCGAAGCCCAGAGTCTGAGGGGGCGGGCTTCTGCGTGCTGCAGCAGGGGACGAAGGACAAGCTTTAGGTACTTTGTTTTGAGGACTTGATTGTGGGTCCAAGTGTAAATCTGAGGTAGAAGGAAGTGTGCCAGTAAACCTCAGGCTGCTTTTGGAAAATGAGAGAAAATGGAGATGCTCCAGTTTCTCTCCCTGTGGTAACCTAAAGGGTGGGAACTTGAAGGACAATGCCAACTGTCACATACCCCATCTGTGCCCATATGAACCCCTAGAGGGCAGATGCCATTTGACGTGATCTCAAGTTTCCTAGGGAAGTCAGGTTTCAGTTCAGTGGGTGACCATGGACATTGAAAACCTGAGATGATGGGCTGAGATGCGGCTCAGTTGGCAGAGTGCTTGCCTGGCATGCGCTGGCCCTGAGTCTAATCTCCAGCATGGCATAAACTGGGCATGGTGCACACCTGTAATCCCTGTACTCGGGAGGTGGAGGCAGGAGAGTCAGAAGTTCGTCATCCTTGGCTACAGAGGAAGCCCAGCCTGGTCTACATGAGACCCTGTCTCAAAAAATAATAATAATTCTGAAATGATAACTCAGGCCTAGCCTCATGGACCAGTGAACACCCTGGTTGATGTGAGAATCCAGCGTGCAGCAGATCCCTCATGGACAATACATGCCCTGGATGAGCAACTGCCTCTTTTTGGAGAGGGAGGCCCCAGCTTCTCATGCTTTTATTTTTGTTTGTGTTTTGATTTTTGAGACAGGGTTTCTCTGTGTAGCCCTGGGTGTCCTGGAACTCACTCACTCTGTAGACCAGGCTGGCCTTGAACTCACTCATAGAAATCTGCCTGCCTCTGCCTCCCACCGCTGAGATCAAAGGTGTGCACCACCAACACTTCGGCCATTACAGACAGTTTTGAAATGCTATGTGTGTGCTGGGGTTTGAACCTGGGTCCTTTGGAAGAGCAGCCAGTACTCTTAGCCACTGAGCTATCTCTCCAGCCCCAGCTTTCCAGTCTTAACTACTCTCCAGGGGCAGCAGGAAAAGTGGGGCTTTCCCACCCTAGGTGATCCCTAGAGGTTCAGCATCCGACTTTAGGATAAAACAAAAGAGGCGTTCGAATGGGAGCAAAGGTCAGCAGCCTCTTTGTGGAGAAACGGTTCTTTCCCTCACCCTGGTGGATTCCATAAACTGCTCAACTGCTTGCTCTGGATCTCTCTCTCCTTCCCTCCTGCCCCTCCCTCTACGGCACACACTTCTTTCAGTCCTTCCCTACTTGCCTGATTCACCTAGGATTTGCTCAGGGGCTGAGAACTTCTCCTCTCCTTGAGGCTTCATGGTCTTTTCTTTTTTTTTTTTTTTTTTTTTTTCTGAGACAGGGTTTCTCTGTGTAGCCCTGGCTGTCCTGGACTCAATTTGTAGACCAGGCTGGCCTCGAACTCGCAAAGATCCGCCTGCCTCTGCCTCCCAAGTGCTGGGATTAAAGGCGTGCGCCACCACTGCCCGGCGTCATGGTCTTTTCTTACTCTGAGGTTGTTGGGTTTTATTCTGTGTCTCTGGCCCCATTTGCCCACTCCCACTTGCTACCATGGAAGAGCTGGCTCTGACGCCCATGTTCTCCCTGTAGCACTCTGGAGGGACTGACAGTGTGCTGTCAAGCTCAGCGCTGGGGCCTGGGGAGAGACTCCCTGGGTGGGAGGCAGTCGCCTGCAGGGAAGATTGTGATGGTGAAGGATGAAGGATGTGGGCCCTCTGACTGGTCCCTCTGCCTACTGGGATTGAGTCTGGGGCTCCTGAGGAGACTGGCCTGCCAGGAGCAATCACAGAGCAGACCTGAGAGAACCTTGTTCTGGGTCAGGCCTGTAAGAGGTGTTTCTCCTTTCAGAATCTGCTTAAATACTTACAGAGCCAGAACCCTTACTCAGCACAACCCTAGGCTGCCACTCTGTTCCACCAGAGACCAGAGGCTTAGCAGCCGAGGTCAGGGCACAGAAGCAGAAATGAAGGCTTTTCTTTAGGTCTCCTGGGCTACTCAGAAGCTAGCCACCAGATTCCTGAGAGATCCAGCACCCTCCTGGATGTCACCTCTAACTAAGCACAACCCAGACCACCATATGAATGAGTGGTAGGACGGTCCCAGCAGGGAGGGTCACTCAGGGGCAGGATCTCCTCTTTGCAATTTTCTGAGGAGACTCTGACTTGCGGCCTGCCTTGAGAATGGGGTGCTAGAGCGCTTATAACTACTAATCGTGGCAGGATGTAGGCTGGATGGTAGTCCTCTCCCTGGATCCGCACCCACTCTTTTTTTTTTTTTTTTTTTTTGGTTTTTTGAGACAGGGTTTCTCTGTGTAACAGCTCTGGCTGTCCTGGTCTCACTTTTGTAGACCAGGCTGGCCTCGAACTCACAGAGATCCGCCTGCCTCTGCCTCCCAAGTGCTGGAATTAAAGGCGTGTGCCACCACCGCCCGGCTCGCACCCACTCTTGTGCCCACCTAGAAAACACTCCCTGCCGTGGTTTGGATGAGTGGAACATTTGGACATGAGGGAGAAACCAAAGGGGTGTATTTTGGGGCATCACCAGGCCCTCTACATAGTGCACAGAGCCTGCATTTGAGAAGCCTTTCTGTGCTCCTGGGAGGATGGTCAACTTGCGAATGCTCTGTACCACTAAGCTACATCCCCGTCTAGAGCCCCCCTTTTAACATCCCATATTTGTGTGGCCGAGCAAAACATCTTAGAGCCAGCAGAGCTAGAAGTTTGGGCATGGTGCCTGTGATGTTATCCATGCTGCCGCTGGGATTGGCACCAGACATGGGAATAATAGCAAGGGTCCCCCCTCTCTAAGCCTAGATAGACAGGAGATCAGATATGGTAATCTTGCAACTTCCTAGATGTTACTTTGGACACAGCCTTCTCAGGTTGACCCAGCTTCTTTATCATAAAATAAGAGGGGCTGGGCTGGGGAGATTTTTACGTTGGGAAAGTGACGACTGTTGGCCAGGCATTAGGACCTGAGTTCGTATACCCGCACCCACATCAGAGCTGGTCAGGGTGGCTCACACCTGCAATCCCAGGGCAGGGGAGGCAGAGACAGGGTCCCTGGGGTCAGCTAGTCTAGCCTAATTGGCAAGCCCAAGGTTCAGTGAGAGATCCTATCAATAAATAAATAAATAAGTTGAATAGCTCCTGAGGGACAGCACCTGAGGCTGACCTCTGACCTTCTCACACATGGACACACAGACATCACAAAACATAAGAGGAACTGAGAGGATTAGCAGTTTGTCCACTGAATGTCATTCGTTAACCTGTCTTACTCCACTTAGCATTGGTAAATGCTTTCTCCAGTGTTGACTGATCTATATTATTATTATTATTATTATTATTATTTCTCCTTGAGTCTCAATTCTACTAGCACTCATTATATTTGTCATGGTCATTATCCAACATGAATATCTTTGTGAACTATTCATTATATGATTGATGTAAATAATTTGTATAGCTTAGATTTTGAGATCTACTAACATAAGTTAGTAATAATCTGTTAATTTCCAGGTTGCTCATTTGTAGACAGGCATCATCTGATGCAATTGTAATTGGTCCCAATGCTCTATGAAGTAACCACTGATTGCACCCCCAGTTTACAGTTTAGGAAACTGAGGCCCAGAAGAGCAAAAGTCACTTCCCTGAGGCAGCATAGTATTTTAGGGTACTAACTGGGCTCCACTCTCCCTCCTCAATAAGCCAATTAAAGAGACAAGGAGCAATGAAAAGCAGAGGAAAGCGATTTATTCAGTGTGGACTCAGTGCGAAGAGGAACAAATGAGTGAGTCCAGTTACAGCGCCCCAGAGGCCATCTTTAGGCATTGACATGAGGTTCAGGTTTAAATTGAAAGAGGTATTCTCATAGCTAAGCAGCCCTCATCCCAGGGGTGGTCCTGCCCATCATCGATCCATCATTGTCTAGGATCCAGTCCCTCCTGAAAGGTGGTCTGACAACTTGTCAGAACTGTGTGAAATCTCTGTTCCCTGTCTTGCTGACACCAGCCTTCAGCCTTTTCCTCCTCCCAGCATGAGATTCCTGGGGAAATTCCAATTCCTTGGGGACAATTGTCTGATAAGTCAAAGGGAGGGACACAAGTGTCTCTCTTTAGAAGATTCTCTGTAAGGATGGTTACAATTGCTGGTGAATAACAGAGCTGGTGTTTGGATACCCGCAGCTCTGCTCCTGATCTAGAGCTTAAAACCCAGTTCATAGAGCAGATACTACACTGATCCCTGATCCCAGCTTCATTGTTAATCCCTCCCACCCCCCTTTTTGGTTTTTCGACACAGAGTTTCTCTGTGTAACATACCTCTGACTGTCCTGGACTCACTTAGTAGTCCAGGCTGGCTTCAAACTCACAGAGATCCACCTGCCTCTGCCTTCTGAGTGTTGGGATTAAAGGCGTGCAGCCACCACCACGCCCGGCTCATTGTTAATTTCTGCTGTGACCTTGGCAAGTCTTTTCACCTCCTTGGACCTCCAGTTAGCCCCTCAGTCATCAGTCACATGGACTACTTGTCCCTGGGCCTCCCTCTTGTTGGCACTCTCCCTTTCTGCACCCATCACACCCCTGCTAGCAGAGCAACCAAGTAGCCATATGAGGAGAGCGGACAGCACTGTCCCCAGACTGGAGACTCACAGTCGGAAAGAACCCCTGTGGTGGGCCCTGTGCTGGCAGGCAGGCAGCAGCGGTGGTCAGATCGCTTGTGATGTAATGACCTATTAGGAACTTCCTCTTGGAAGCCGGGCTTCCTCTGGGAGCCAGAGGGAGCCAGAGGTGCTGGCTCTAAAGTGGGGGCTGGGGAGGTGGGTGGGAGCTAGAAGGAGGAAACTCCTGTCAGCTGGACCAGCTTCTGGACCGAGTTCAGCAGAGGCTCGTCTGGCTCTAAGCTGCTGACCATTAACATGGCCCTGTGCTCATTCTTTCTCTGCTTTGGTGCAGCAGCCAGGGCCAAGGACAGGCCCTCCCAACCCTGTGAGGAAAGCAGGCCATTAATGAGTGCTGCTTGCTGGACTGGCTGCAGAATCTGAAGCCATTTCTTCAGCTCCAAAGGACAAGGGAGAGTTCACTGGAAACTCGTTTCTTCCCTTGAGTTTGATAACAAAAACTACTTATCTAATGGGCAAACAAGGCTTTAAAAGGGGTGTTAGGTTAATCAGACGCAGGGCGTGCGTAATTGCTCCCAGGCTCCTGAGCCACAGATGAAAAGCTGCCCGTTGGATGAAGAGAACTTGAAGCCACAGGCATGACATGAGACAGAAGAAAGTAGTTTTCCAGGAGGGTGGGAGGCCCCCATGCAAAGGGCTGAGCTTATTTCCAGTTCTGCCACTAGCTGTGTGACCCTGAGCTAGTGGCTTCACCTTTCTGGATTTTGGAGAGGTGGTCTCTCTTCTCAGCACTCCACAAGAATTGAAATTGTTGATTCTTGCAAGAAGCTTACTGTTGAAAAGTCTTTAATTTTTTTAATTGGTGGCAGAGAAGGTGGTGTAACCAAGATGGGTGTGAAGCCCAGTGAAGATCAGGAATATGATGGGCACGGACCACCCCACAGGCACCCTGAGGGTGCTGTCGTCCCATCTAACCGGGACATGTTTTGGTTCCTTCTTGGGATAGCCCACCCTGGGCACTGTGGTCAAAAGGCTAGGGGAGGACAGGAAAAGAAGTTTCACCATGCTTGCGCTTTAGCTGGGTTCTGTGGGGGAGAGCACAGGAACGTACTCCTGCCCTTTGTTTTGACAGAAAATTGCTGACTCGAAGGAGCTAAAGGCATTTCTTGGGATTTCAAGCCTCTCTGCCTCCTCCAGACTCCAGCCAGCCCCCTTGAGGTCCAGTACACCCCACCCCACACACAAAATTACATGTTGGTCTCTAGGCACCCTGGCTGGGCAGAGAAGTCTAGAGGAAGGCAAGCTGGTCTGTGGCTGAGCCCTGCTGTGCAAGGGAGACAGCCTTTGTTGGGGCTATTGCCTGGTGTTTTGAGCAGGCAGCCACCACCCTCTGGTGGCAGGAATGTGGGTGCCTCTGGGAGACAACAGGAGGCTGTCCCATGGGTCACCTGGGAACATTCTGAGACCACCATAACTACAGCAAAATCCTGCTTAACCTAGTGTTTGGGTTATGGTGATCCTCGCTGTGCATATGCCCCAGCTCCCTTCTTTCCTGCCTAGGAAGTTCTGTCATCCCCATCCTACTCACCTGCTTCCTCAGGTTGTCAGCTACCCTGATCCCTCTTTTTTTTTTTTTTTTTTGGTCTTTCTCCTTTATTTATTTATTTATTTATTTATTTATTTATTTATTTATTTATTTATTTATTTATTTATTGTGGTGTTGAGGGATGGAACCTGGGGCCTTGAACATGTAGACAAGCTACAATGCAACTTTGCTGTTGTACTTCTAGAATATCAGCTGCTCTGCCTGCTGAGACAAGTTCTCGCCTCTGGCCTTCAATGGGTTTTCTGTGTGTGACTTCCTTCACCAAGCAGGTTCACTTGAGGGTGATCGTTACTATTGCGTGTTTGTGGAGTAGGTTCCTTTCATTGCTGAACCGTGTCCCTGAGAGGACTACACCACTCCCCTGTTGGAGCACAGCTCAGCAGGACTCCCAGCAAGGGAATGACTAGAGCTTGCTGGGAATAGAAATTTGGAGCTGCATATTAAAGAGACTTCCTTGTTACTCAGACTGAGGCTGAGAAAGGAGGCAGTTAACTAACCTGGCTAGAAGGCAGTGCTCCCAGCCTTTCTCCTCCTCCCCCCCCCCCCCCCCCCGCGGAACCCCTAGCTAGCTGGGGACTAGGCCAGGCCCTGAGCAGGCCGGGGATTCAGAGGGGGGTGTAATGGGGGTGAGCTGGAGTTTCGGTCAGACCTGGGTCACCTTTGATGTTGCTCTGGTCTGCCTCTCCCCCACCCCCGTATTTATTTGCAATTAAAGAGACGGTTCCTAATTAGGCTGGTGGCTACAGGAGATGACAGGACCAGAGCTTTGGAACCCCAAAGAAAAAAGGCTCTTTCTACAAGACACTGTCCCTGATGAGTAGAGTAGGCCCCTGTGTGCTCTCGGGTACAGCCTCCCCACTCACCATCACTGAGGCACATCAGCTTACGGAAGGCATGTCTCCTCAAAGCTGAGTTCTTGGAGGTTGTGGTTGTGCGTGGGAGCCACAGCTGGGCTCATTCTAGACCTTCAGTCTTCAGGGTTCTTTCCATTCTTTGCCTTACAGGACAGGGACAGGTTGGTCACTACAGGTGCCAGCAGCGGAACTGACTGAGGTGCTTTATGGAGTGTGAAAAGGGTTCTCCCACCCACTGCCCTCCTGAAGCACCTCTGAGCTTGAGTACCCTTGCCTGGGTTGTTCCAACAGGGCTTAGAGCCAATGAGCAAGATGCCTATCTCTTTCTGCACCTGCTTGATTTACTGTTAGTTTCTGGCCCCCTGTAAGCAGAGACCTCAACAGCTGAGAAGTCTCCTACAAAGGTAGAGAAGCGAGACTTGAGTGCATGGAGCCGTTTGCCAGTCAAGTGTCTGCGGCCTTTGCCCTATGTCACTCAAAGTGTTTGGCTCATTCAAGGATCTTAAGTCCCGGTCCCAGCTTTGCCATTCTCCGCTTGGTGTCCTCAGGCAAGTCACTCTATGCCACCTCGTTAACCTGGGTACCACTTCCCAGGTACAAGGCCACCAAACTGCATTCATGGGTTCATGCTTCCACAGACCCTCTCTAGGCCAAATTTTCCTTAGTTCATGGTGGGGGGGGGGAGTTAGAATATAAGTACCCATAGGACAAAATAAAGCAGAGGATTGCTCTGTGCCATCACTACCCACACCATTCCCATTTTAAAGTGTGGCTTGGGCTTCAGGTGTAGCTCAGTGGTAGAACTCTTACCTAACATGCCTAAGGGCCTGGGTTCACCCCCTGCTCAACACACATACACACACACAAACACACACACACACACACACACACACACACACACACCCCTCTAGGGAGCCCTTGGTATCCCCACCAGATGAGATGTTTCTGGGGGAGCTCTGAAGATGGGGGGTCCTTAAGTCCATGCTTACCACTCCTCCACTGCCCTCAGACCTGAGGCTGAGCATACCTTCAGAGTAGGTTTCCTGTGTGCAAGGTACACGGACACTTAAGATGTGTTTTATTTATTTCCTTCCTCTGCTTTAGTGTGCTCATAGCATCCTAAGGGTATTTTTTGGCTATTGGGGAAGACCAAGAGAGGACTGAGTTTCCTCTGTTCCTGTGTGGAGAGTGGGCCATCCCCAAAGTCACTGACCCACAGCAGGCACCTGGTCCAGGCCCAGACGGGATGCTGCAGTTAAGAGACTAGAAGGGTGATCAGAGAGGGCCTTCCAGAGCAGCAGGCTGGCTACCTTCTGGAATTTGGAAGCCAGTCAGCTTAATTGCCACAGGGGGTGGAGATGGGTCCAGATTGGACATTCAGAGCCAGACAGCTACAGTTGTTCACCCCTATGATAAGGTGTCATCCCTGTGAAGGATCATGTGGCCAGGCTAGGGATCAGACAGGGAGCTGAGAGAGACAGTAAGTCCCAGCTGGACCTGAGTTGCAAAGCCTTCTTGAAGCTGGAAAGGAAAAAGTGTCTCCTCCCCATCTAGCCACACTCCCTGAAGCTGCTACTTTATCCTACACACGATGCTACTTTGTAGCAGTAGCCGATAATCCCTTTCCTCAGTGAGAGAGTGAAGTAAGCACCTACAGGACTCACAGACCATTAGAGCAATTGCCATTACAGACAGGGAAACTGAGGCTTAGAGAACGGAAGTGACTGGCCCAGTGTGCAGTTTTTAAGGAAGAGCCTGTCTGACATTCTGCCTAGAGCAACAGTCCTCAACCTGTGGGTCGCGACCCCTTTGGTAAACCTCTATTTCCAAAAATATTTACATTACAATTCATAATAGTAGCAACACTATAGTTATGAAGTAGCAATGAAAGCTTTATGGTTGAGGGGTCACCACAACATGAGGAACTGTATTAAAGGGTCGAAGCCCCGAGCGTGGTGGCGCAAACCTTTATTCCCAGTACTTGGGAGGCAGAGGCAGGTGGATCTCTGTGAGTTCAAAGGCAGCCTGGTCTACAAAGCAAGTCCAGGACAGTCAGGGCTGTTACACAGAGAAGCCCTGTTTCAAAAAAAAAAAAACAACCCACTGGCCTAGAGGATGGAGAAGTGCGCCCTCTAGTGTAGCTAGCTTGGGGCCTGTGTGTGGCTCAGAGGGAGAGTTCTTGCTTGGCCTGTGCAGGGCTACACTGCGTTTCATCATTAGCTCCACACACACAAAGGCATGCCCTCTCGGTGAGGCTTGCTCTAGAATCCTGCAGTGCGCAATCTGGGATTCAGTTTCCTCACCTATGCAGTCAGTTCTAGCTCATAGGAGGCACCCAGCGATGCCCGGTACCCACCCTGGCTCTGCTCCCAGCATACCCAGGCTCCTGGAACTCAGCTTCTTGACCTCACTTGGCCTGGCTCACTAGAGGAAGTCTTGCTGGCTGTGAGCAGTGCCGGAAGCTCATGGCCAGTGGGCATGGCTGTTTTTCTGGCCCCCAAGTTCCCCAGGCCTGTTCCAGATGGATGGGTACAAAGAGAAACAGTGGCTTGGCCGGACAGAGTTCAGGATCTCGCTGATGTTGATCTCCTGCCATGGACCGAGCTACCTGTGTCCACTAGCCAAGGGAAAGTCGAGGATAGCTAGGATCTCCTCCACTCCTCTCCTCACTTTTAGCTAGCTTTCCGCTGGTGTGAAGATTTGACCATCCTCAGCAGACTGAGAGACCTGTGGCTGGTTCCTGAATGACAGATGGCAAAGGACCTGTTCATAGGGTCCTTGTGCAGCCCAAGGTGGCAGTCTACAGAAAGTCCATTGGGCAGTTTTCTGCTAGGGGTCAGGCAGCCTTCGCTGGGTGAAAAGGTGTCTCAGGGCCAGGACTGAGAGACTTAGGACTTCAGTGGAGGCTGCAGAGCTGGCCTCATAGCCCTAGTCATGGTTGTCCACCTGGGATTAGTTTTTGTTGGTCCATTTCCCCTGGGAAGAATTTGGTGAAGTCGACAGGACAGGTAGTGTCACCTCAGTGGGTGAACATGGTGCCCACCTGCCTCTCAGAGCTGTAAGCTCAAAGTAAAGACAGGATGCCAAAAGCTTTGGCATTTGGAAAGTGGGCCGTACCCAAAAGCAAGGGCTCTGGGACTGCCTTCCAAATCAGGCCTGCTTGTATGGGTCCCCACAATTGTGAAAATGTCCTGAATTGGCCCCCAGTGTATGAGGAGGTTTGTGGCCCTCATATGACTTCTGAACTGGGGAGGGGGACTGTTATGTAGGGACACTCCACTCCAGAGGAGTGGGATGGAAGGGTTAGGGGGTAGAGGATGGGAGGGAGGGGCTGGGAAGGGGGGAAAGAGGACACTATGATGGAGATGTTACCTGAAGCAACAAATAAATTTTTAAAAAATGTCCTGAATTGAGTGGGGGGCAGTGTTTCGAGGCCACAGGACAAAGCACAGGTCATTGCTTTACTGTGGGAAAACTGAGGCCAGGAGAATAGCAGCACACATCTCAGAACTGGACATCCATATCCTTTGGAGAGCAAAACCCACTTTTTATAATAAAGCTTAGCAACTGCCAGGTAATGCAGTGGTGGTTGTGGGCCTCAGGGTACCTGAAAGCCGACTTCGTGAGGGGCACTGGAAGACTGAGGGGAGGAGTGTCTGCAACGTTCTTCTACAGCCCAGGCTGGTTTCAACCATCCTGCATCTTCTGGCTCCTGAGTACCTGCATCAACAAATCAATGCCAGATACCATCCATACCAAATAGCCTTATTTCTCGAAAGCCAGCAAAGCATGAAACCATTCCTTACTCTAAGGGATCCTTACCTTACTCCTATCCTATGCTGGAAGCCCCTTGAGGAGCTCCAGGATCCTTGAACTAAGGGGTCCACATCACATCCTGGTTTGGCTTCTGTGCACCTTGGGCAGGCCATGGTCTTACAAGACCTTGCAGACAGAGTCTTATAAGATTGTTACACTTGCTTAGTAGATTGTAGGTTCTTTTTGTGTTTGTTGGTGTTATCTCTCCTAGGTATAAAATTGTAGTGGACCAGAACCTGGATGTGTTTCATGTCTGTGTATTCCAGGGTCTAGCATACAGTAGGCACCCTGGTTTGCATACTGTAGATTGATCATCTTATGTGGGGCAGGGTGAGATGATAAAGATGCTTGCCGCTGCCTGAGTTTGATCCTCAGCACATACATATACACACATACACCCCCCCCAATATAATTAATTTTTTTTAGAGAGAGAAATAAATCCCCACTGTGTGCTAAATTATTTGATGGCCTGGCACACAGTGGGTGCTCACATACAAGTTGACTATGGAAAACCTTGCCTAGCCTCACCTCCCCTCCCCTCCACACCTGCAATAACTTTGCCATTTCCTGTGCTTGCCCTGCAGATGCCAGCATGTCTCCGGATACCACCAAGCCGAGCCACTGGTGCAGCGTGGCGTACTGGGAGCACCGGACGCGCGTGGGCCGCCTCTATGCGGTGTATGACCAGGCTGTCAGCATCTTCTACGACCTACCTCAGGGCAGCGGCTTCTGCCTGGGCCAGCTCAACCTGGAGCAGCGCAGCGAGTCGGTGCGGCGCACACGCAGCAAGATCGGCTTTGGCATCCTGCTCAGCAAGGAACCAGATGGTGTGTGGGCCTACAACCGGGGTGAGCACCCCATCTTTGTCAATTCCCCGACGCTGGATGCACCCGGAGGCCGAGCCTTGGTCGTGCGCAAGGTGCCACCGGGCTACTCCATCAAGGTGTTCGACTTTGAGCGCTCAGGGCTGCTGCAGCACGCAGACACCGCCCACGGCCCCTATGATCCACACAGCGTGCGCATCAGCTTCGCCAAGGGCTGGGGACCCTGCTACTCGCGACAATTCATCACCTCCTGCCCCTGCTGGCTGGAGATCCTCCTCAACAACCATAGATAGCGTCGCGGCTGCCACTGTGCCGCAGCGTCCCCCAACCTCCAGGGGTCAGCACCCAGAGACGCCACCCCAGCTACAACCTCCCCCTCCCCCAGATATCATCTACCTAGATTTAATATAAAGTTTTATATATTATATGGAAATATATATTATACTTGTAATTATGGAGTCATTTTTACAACGTAATTATTTATATATGGTGCAATGTGTGTATATGGAGAAACAAGAAAGACGCACTTTGGCTTGTAATTCTTTCAATACAGATATATTTTTTTTCTTTCTTTCCCTCTTTCCTTTTTTAAAAGAGAATTATACAGCAGAACTAGGTGGAAAGCCTGGGTTTGATGTATGGTTTTTTTAAAAAAAAAAAATTAATTCCCAGACAAAAAACTAATACCAGTCACTCTTGATAATAAAGTGTTTGCATTATAGTTTTTTCTTAAGCTGTCTTTCTTACAGAGAGAAACCTTCAGGACTTCTGTTGGCTTTGGAGCCATCAAGGACTTGGTTTCAGTACTTACTGAATCTGAAGCAAAGGGAGTCAACTGAAAAGGGAGCTAGCTGGGCACTTATCTGGAACCCCAGTACTTGGGAAGGGGAAAGCAGAGGATCAGCTATCCCCAGCATTGAAGGAGTTCTGGGTCACAAAACAAAGGAAAGAAGCTGAGGGGCTTGAGGAGAATACATTTATGCTTAAGAACCAGGCAAAGGTTTGTTTTTCCTTGCCTGTGACTGGGATGTGTCCGCTGGGTGGGGGAGGGGCAAGAGTGCATGTCTGTCTAGTTAGGGGGGCTCCTGCCCCCTCCTAGTCTGATGGGAGAGGCTCAGGTCGCTGCCTCTCAACTCAGGGCTCAAAGCAAACTAGAAAATACAATTCCACCCCACAGTCAGAGGAAAAAGGCGGAGACCTACCTCCCAGTCTTGAGCCGTGGAGCAAGACTTCCCTAGAAACTTGATAGGACACAAACACATACACCAGCAGGGTCTGCCACAAGAGCTCTGTTAAAGGTATGCGAAAGACAGTACATTTCTGATTCATAAATGGGGTATGTTGCAGTTCTGGATGGCTGAATGACTAGCTCATGACAGAGATGGTAGTCAGATGGTCCATCACACTGAAGGACCAGAGCTATATGAGAGTTCTGGAAGATACCCTCACAGAAGGGCTCTTCTGTTTTCTCTTGGAGACTTACCTGGATGTGAAGGGCTCCGAGAACTCTGTAAATTAGCCCACTCACTGCAGCAACTTTAAGTTGCCACTCCTTCTCACTGCCCACTAGCACTGTGACAGGAGCCACCTTGCTCTGTCGACTCTGGCTTGGGCAGAGCTTACCATCAAGCTCGGCTCCTGGCTGTGGCTGCCTCAGGCAAACTGGGCTAAGGATCTGCTCCATGTCCACTCACAGGGCTGGTTCCTCGCCAGAGTGTCCACCCCTCAGAGTTCTCATGGCGAGGCTTTCCCAGAGCAAGTTCATTCGTGGTACTGACCAAGGGGAAAGATGGGAAGGAAGGGATAGGAAGACGGTCTTCCAGGATCGCCTGGCCTCTGCCAGGATCTACTGCTCACAGGAGCCCTTCCTGTCCGCATGTGTGGTGGCTACAAGAGGATGCAGGTGGCACGGTTCAGGTGACAGGAGTCATAGATCATTTGACTTTGTTTCCTAATGTTATTTGCCACTAACTGTCCCCACCTCTGGTAATCCTGTCCCCGTGTCAAAGGTCACTGGTATCCCTGGGCTGACCATAGTTGATCCTTCTAGGGCCTCCCCACTGAGGGTCTGTCTTAAAGACTCCAGCCTCTCCTTTATGTACTTCTAGGACCTGATTCTTAGTGAGTCCAGGAGTAAGTTCTGTGAGGTGCCAAGGTAAAACTGAACACTCTTGAGCACCCCCCCCCCATCATGGGCAAATGCCAAGATAGCATTGGGATCTGGAGCCAATCATTTAGGGTAGGTGATATCAGGAAACAAGGATGGGGCATTTTCATAGGCTTGTGATCTGGAGAGAGTTTGCCAGCTAATAACCAGTGTAACTAGACAGCTAGCCTGGAAAGGGAGGTTGGGGACCTTCGCCAAGGACATAAAGCATCAGATTGATACAACACTGGCAGTGGGAAGGTGCGCTGGGTTCCAAATGGACCCATTAGATGATAGGCACTGGGCTTTCTTTTTTAAATGTATTTATGCATTTATTTATCTTTGTGTGTGTATGTCTCTGGGTACCGTGGCATCCATGTAGAGGTCAAAGGACAATTTCCAGGAGTAACTTCCCTCCTGTCCTGTGAATCCCAGGGACTGAACTCAGGTCATGAGGCTTGGCAGCAAATGCTTTTACCCACTGAGCTATCTTGTTGGCCCTGAGCTGCGCTTTCTTAAAGATTGCTGGTAGGGACCCAGCTGCAGGGAGGAATTGAGCCCAGCTGAGCCCATCCAGGCCTTCAGAGAAATGAAGGGTTGGTCACTCTGCATGCCAGGAAGTGGATATGATATCTGGTCACTGTTCTCCATCCTCAGGGAACAAAAGGCACACTGAGCGACACACCCATTCAATGGCTTAAGGAGTCTGAGACTCACTGTGCCTAAGCCCTTAGTGTTAAGGAAACCCTACAGCTGTTTTTTCCTTTTAAATTACATTATTTGTTTGTTTGTTTCGTGCATGTGCACGTGTGCGAGTCTCTCTTCTCATCGTGTGGGTCTCAGTCATCATCAGCTGACTGATGTCATCACCGTGTCATTACCAGCTAAGCTATCTTACCTCTTCTGTGACTGTCCTTCTTTCTGAGGGTCTGCCTTCAGCTACAGCCCTCAGGTTACAGGTGAGGATGCTGGGTTCCTGGAGCTGGTTGAGTTGCTATAAATTGAGCCATTTTGGGCAGCAGCTGCCTCCAGCCCATTGCCAGCAGTGACATCCTTGTTACCCCTCAGACCACCCAGGAGGATTTGGTGACTCATGCCCTAAGGAGACACTTCTAAACAAAGCCTGAGTCCTTGGAGAAAGCTGGAAGCCTGGACCCTGTTGGCCCTAGGAAATGAGGTAGGTGGGATTTACTGTCCCCACACAAGCACAGGGATGCCTATGCCCCAATGGGGCTATGTGAGATTGACCAGGTTTTTAAAGAAGGGTTAACACCTCCATTGGGTTCTCCTTGATCCAGCACATCACCCTGCCTCCGTCTCTGGGTATATATGAGGGCTAGGGTTAGACCTTAGACCTCACATCTAGGAATGAGAAAAGCAAACTGGTGGGTGTGGGGAGTGCTGGTGGTTGCATTTTGTGTTCTTGTCTCAAGTGAAGTCAACATGAGGTTCAGAGAGAGAGTACAACGTGGCCTGAGGCCACACAGCAACATGTGCACACTTTATTCATCTCTAGAGAGCTGCCAGTGCTGTGAACCTTTTAGCCCTCCATCACCCTACAGTCTCCCACCCTCCATATGACAGGGTCCTAAAAACTCCAGCTGCCAGTGGCTGTAACCACCTTACTCTAAGAGACTTTGCGGCAAGTGACTTAACATCTCTGTTTTGGTTCCTTCGTCTGTAAAGGTGGACTTGGCTAGTACTGGGAACTGTGAGGGGATGTGAACTCATGCTAGTGGCACTTAGAATCAGCACACATTCAGTGGCATTACCAGGGGACTCGAATGGAAGCCCAAGGGGATAAGAAAGCCTGGGCTTGGATTCTCAGCAAGTGGGAGGACTTGAACCTATATCTGTCACTTTCTGGTGACCCTGGCCAGTCACCTATGACCTTATATGTCTAGTCATGGGCACCCAAGTCCATTTCTCATCCAATCTATTCTCTACCCAGAATGCCAAGGTTCCACCAACAAATGGGATAGTGCTTCCTCCATGATGCAGGACTACCTCCCTTCCCTAAGGATGGAGGTCAGCCATTTCAGTGGACTGGGGAGAGGGGCGAGTACCTGGCACTGCCTGCCTCTCACATCCCCCCATCCTCAGGCCCTGGCCAGTCTGTCGTCACCCAACCAGCCTACCCCATCCATACTCTGACTATCATGATTCCAAGCATCTCCCTTCCCCCATGGCTCAGGGCCAGCCCAGTCCTGTGCAAGGGGACAGATCTGGGATGTTTATAGAATGAAAGGGTCACAGAGAGCATGGATGTGGGTGTGTTTTATAAACTCTTCAGGGACCACGCAACCTCCAGAGTGGTCTGTTTATTAGGATGGTGTGACAACCCCCAGCTGGCTTTTCCTGTAATCACTAAGTCTACTCACCCTGATCCAGGCTCAGGGACTCAGGACCTGCAACCTTATTATCTTCTTAGAAGTCCATGAAGATTGGAGTCCAGTGGTGACATAGAATGCTGTCTGGGGCATGGTAGTGCTGGGAAGGTCCCCAGGGTGCATCCATTTCTATTCCCATGACAGAACTGAGGGCCAGAGAGGGTGAAGAACTCAATCGGGGCCACATAGCAAGTAGTACATGGAGGCCAAACCTAGAGCACCTTCAGGTGAGGCCAGCACCAGCCTAAGAAGGGCCTTGGATAGCCGGACGTGGTGGCGCACGCCTTTAATCCCAGCACTTGGGAGGCAGAGGCAGGCGGATCTCTGTGAGTTCGAGGCCAGCCTGGTCTACAAGTTTGAGTCCAGGACAGCCAGGGTTACACAGAGAAACCCTGTCTCAAAAAAAACAAAAAAAAAAAAAAAAAAAGGAGGGCCTTGGAGCAGCAAGGAAGGCAGGAAGGCAAATCAGGAGTTTGGGTTTTACTTTGGTAAGATATATGTAACAAAACTTACTCTGTGTGTGTGTGTGTGTGTGCGTGTATGCATGCACATGCATGTGTGTACATGTATATGGTGTCAGTGTGTGCATTTGTGCATGTGCATATATATACATTTGTATGTGTGTGTACATGTATGTATGTGCAATTGTACATGTGTCTGCATATGCCTGCATGTGTGCATACATCCAAGTGTGTGTGTGTGTGTGTGTGT